>VWZG01011051.1:1349-18781 GCA_013396735.1 Grallaria varia
AAAAAAAAAAAAAAAAAAAAAAAAAGGCGAGCTTAAATTGTGTGTCTTGCTTTCTTTTTTCTTTGAAGTTTTGCTGAATATTTCCAGTGATTTACAAGAGATGCACAACCTTTCTTCTGTGGTTTGGCAGCTGAGCTTCAGTCACTGAGAAATGTATAACCAACGGAGGTGTGTGAAGTCTCTGCTGGATGGCCCTCTTTACTTGTTACACAGAAGATTTAGCAATCAGAAAGATCATCTGATCAGAAATTTCAAAGTTTCAAAGTTCTCAAACATTTAAAGGAAAAAAAGTTACTTCACTGAAGCAGAAACCTTGTTTACCACCTGTCTGGGTAATAAAATAGGAAATTTGTCCTGAGAGAGAATATAAATTTTTTTATGCTATTTTATATGACTCTATACTCCAAGAAGAAAGCTAACTAGTCTCTGTAATCCATCTTCCCAGTGCATAAGCATGGATACTGGCATGTTCATGACCACACACACATAACATGCGTATCTCTCTAAGAGAAGGGACTGAAAAATTTGGAGCAATACTTACAGGATGTCTGGACTAGAGCACTTATGAATCAGATGGGTCCTCTCCTGACTCTCTAGAACTTACTAAATATGAGTGCTGTCCCTCAGTAAAGGTTAGGTTTTGCTATTGCAATCTTATTAGTAGTTTAATGATCATTTTGTTGCTCCTAGGATCTCCTCCCGAGTTTACAGAAATTAACATATGAAATAGTTTTTTCTTCGTATCTTTTCTGTTGTCACAGCTAATAACAACTTGTGATAACATGCAAAGTGGGGTTGCAAATAGGATACTTGATTTGGGGGAGGGGGGGGTACTTGCTTTTTAGGACCCTCAGAGTAGACCCCTGACAACAGCAACGGTGAAACCACACCTACCTTCATCTCCCATGCTCATGAGGGATGGTATAAATGTGACTCAGGAAGTGAACTGGGTGGGCCCCCACCACCAAGAAGCAGCCCAGGGCACTGAACGACCAATGGGATGCTGTGGATCCACAGGGTTGACTATCTTGTCCTTGCACTGTCTCTGCTTCTCTCTGCTCCTTTCTCCTCCTAAAAGTAAAAGTTGCCATGTTAAACCGGCATTTGGTCTCCTTTGTACCTTAATTTAGGCAGAGAACTTTAACATCAAATTGTAATATTTTCCCGGTATTTTTATCATCTTCCCTCATTCCTTAAAACAGAGCTGTTTTGGGACTTGATCATTTATGGCTGATTGCTGCCTGATCTTTGGTTCCTAACAGTTGTGCTGCAACTTTTGATGTTGTTTCTGTCTTGAAATTGAGAGAGATGCTTTTGCTGTGCCAGCCTCATATGTGCATGACTATGAAGGGTAATGAATATTTCCCCCTTGTCTCCTACTCCTGTTTTCCTTTATGGCTGATCATTTATCCAGCTCTTACATAATTAGCATTAGATTTGATGAGATTCTTTTATAAAATTGCCTGTATTGTTTCATATTATATTTCATAAAATAATGGAATTAAAGCGCTCTCTTTATTTTAGATATTTTTCAAAAATCCTTGTTAAGTACAATATAAAAAATGAAGTAGTATATTTGGATTTCCTGTATGTGTATTAATTGCCTTCCCATTTTAAGACACTGTCAAACAAGTTTTTAGCCCTTCTGAAATTTATATTTTACTTTCATCTCCTTCATTATATTATTTGCTTTTTGGCTCTTTAATAATTAGAAAAATTTGTTGTCTTCATTGCATGTTACATGATGAAGACAAGTAATTATTGCACACATAGTGAGATATATATTACATAACTGCATGTATTGTGATGAAATTTATAGCTTAAATAAAAATTTATATTAAATTAGTGTTTGGAAAATTCCATGTAGAATAGGAACTCGTTGTAATGGATGTCCTTCTACCATCAAGTGTGGGAAGGTATTAAAAATATGGGAAAATATTTTTATATGTCCAAGAATATCAATGCCAAAGCATGAATGTGGGTGTACTTGATTTACTTCTTTTATTTTCTTATGTTTAAATATTTAATAACATGCCATTCTAGAATTGGTATGGAGGAATTCTGTGGAAATAAAATGGCTAGTTCTATTTATACTAAATTTATATTCTTGTTAGTTGCTTCCAGAAGCAACCATCAGAATATAGGAAGGATAAGACAAAATAAATGTTACTTCAGTTTTTATTGGTAGACTTCTCCCAGCACAGTTAGTTTATGTCCAAGAATATGCATGTTTAACAGATTGCTTCAGACTCTAAGTCATTAATCACTTCCTAGGAAACCAATATGCTACATAGAATTTAACAGTTTAATACCATAACTGATTTACATTCAATTTCTTTAACATGACAGAATCATCAACATCCTGTTCAAGTTACTGTCATCCCTATTGATTCCTTGATGAGACTCCTAATATGATGCTTAATTTCTTGAGGCAACATGCATTAGAATCAGTGGAAAAGTGTTCTTTCAATTCAATCAAAACTAAGCAAGTCCTGAATTTGATAATTGGATCCTAAAAATGGCCACAAAGGATCCTGCATTTTCTGGCCATCATTTGTTTCTGCTTATGATAGGATCTAACATATATTTTGGCAGATAAGAAGGATAATAAACAGCACATTCTTGAATTTCTAATTTTATTAATTTTTGTGAGTTTTTGACATAGCTGGTTACAGTTTACTTTTTCATTACCAGCGCATAAAAAACCCCCCATTCTCCCATAGCTACTGACACTTCATCAGGGAAAACTTTGGTGAACTTTTCTGAAAAATCATGTCAACTTGGACTATTTAGAAAAATCTTTAGTTATCTCTACACTTCACTGTTTTTAGAAAAAATTGAGGCCAAATTGGCAGAGGGTAATAACTTTTAACAATTTTTTAAATTTATTTTTAGCATGCTGTAATTACAGAGTTTAGAATAAATCCATTACTTTTTATTTGTCTAAAAGCCACAGCCTGAATATTTACATTTTAATCTCACAGCTAAAGGAAATTGCACAGTGTAAACAAGTAATTGTTTTTTCCATTGAGGAAAATACTAGTATTGACACAAAAGGTTCAGGATAGCTGTGAGATCTCAGTGTACCAAGTTGGGGTTAAAAAGCCCAAACACACTACAAATAAAACCTACATTTTTTAAAAATCTGGTGGAATTTACTTTGGGAAGATGACTTTCAAAATATCTGGACCAGGAGAGAGAACAGAGAATCAGTGTTTTGGTCTGTTTGAAGGGGAAATTATACAGATAAGGAAGAGAGAGAAGAAGAAGAGAGGGAAATAAAGAGGGAGGAAGGAAGGTATTAAGAGGGAGGAAGAAGGAGAGCAAGAAAGGTAAGAGGGGGGAGAGAAGAAGGAAGTGAGACAAGAGAGAAAGGAAGAGATTAAGAAAAAGGCATGAATGTTCTTCAAGAAACTGATTGACTACAGGTATTCAGCCGGCTCAAATCCACTGCCAAACCAGGAGAGAGGACAGTTCCTAATACTTTTGAATGCATTGATCACCCTGCAGTTTTTAATTCTGTTCTTCCAAACCTGTTTTTGGTAGTATGATAGTATCATACAATCATGGAATCTTAGAACAATGAAAACATAGAGCAATCTGTGTTGGAATGAACTTTAAAGCTGCTCTAATCCAACCCCCTTGCAGTGAGCAGGGACATCTTTAACTAGATCAGGTTGCTCGAAGTCCTGTCTTATTTGACTTTGAATGGTTCCAGGCATCTACCACCTGTCTGGGCAACCTGTTCCAGTGTTTCAACAACCTGGTTGTGAAAAATTTCTTCCTTATATCGAGTCTGACTCTAACCTCCTTTAGTTTAAAATTCTTACCTCTTGTCCTATCACAACAGCTCCTACTAAAAGGTGTGTTCCCAGCTTTCTTATAAGCCCCTGTAAGTATTGAAAGTCTGTAATAAGGTCTCCCTGGAGTCTTCTCCAGGCTAAATAACCCCAACTTTCTGAGCCCATCTTCACAGAAGAGGTATCCTGCCCTCTGATCATCTTTGAGGCCTTCCTTTGGACCCACTCTGACTGGTCCATGTCTTTCCTGTGCTGAGTACCCAGAGCTGAATGCAGTGCTCCAGATGGGGTCTCATCAGAACAGAGAAGAGGGATAAAATCCCCTCCCTTGACCTGCTGGCCATGCTTCTTTAGATGCAGCCCAGGATTTGGTTGGCTTTCTGGGCTGCTGTTACAGTTTTAGAATTTGTCAGAAATTTTCTTTCCCTACCAACATAGACTTTGGGAGCTAACACCCTCCTCGACAAAGACCCAGCTAATGATCTGAATTCCAACCTGATGGCTGGGAGGAGAGTTCTTTTGTTTGTTTTGGGAGTTGGTTTTTTCCCTCTCACTCCTTCTGTGGCGGATTTTGGGGAAGGAAGCACCTCTAAGCGACTCCTGCAGTTTTGGCTTTTTCCCTGCCTCCTGCTCCTAGCCCAGTGTGCCTGAGCTTCAGAGGGACAAACAGTCTTTCATCGCTTTGGAGTTACTACAGTTTTTCTGAGGCACCGACGGCACCGACAGCACCAACCTGGGAGCCCCTGGCCCCCCTCTGCCCACTCCCAGGCCAGCGCCTTTTGGATGGAGAACAAAGGAGGACACGTTGCCTACGGGAGAGGTTTCACTCCATCCCTTCAGAGACTCATTTCTTTAGAGGTTTTGGTTACAGTTATTTGTTCTGGTGTTTTGTATATGCATATATACACATTTAGTAGTTAAGAACTGTTGTCTTTTCTTCTGCACATTTTCCAAATTAAAATTTTGTTTTAAATTTAAAGGAGGCGTGGTTAATTTGAGAAAGGAATTCTAAATTGTTTTAGCTTACTCGAAACTAAGACAGCTGTGAGTGCACATTACTTGCTTGTGTGTCAGCATTTTGTCCACTAGTACCCAAATCTCCTCTACAGGGTTGCTCTCAATCCCTTCATCCCCCATCCTCTATTGATGCTGGGGGCTGCTGTATATTTGGCATTGTTGAATTCCATGAGGTCCCCATGGGCTCACTTCTTCAGCTTGTCTAAGTCCCTCTGAATAGCATCCTGTCCCTAAGCTGTGTCAGCAAAGTTGAGGAGGGTGGACTTGAGCCCTTTGTCTGTGTTGTGGATGAAGGTACTAAACGTTACTGGTCCCAGTGTGGATATCAAGACATTGAGCCCTTGACCATTACTGTCTGGATGTGACTATCCAGCCAATTCCTTATTCATCCAATAGTCTACCCATCAAATCCATACCTTCCCAAGAAAAGGTTACTGCGGGGAACCTTATGAAAGTCCAGATAGCTGACACCCATAACCCTTCCTTTGTCCATTGATGTAGTCACTCCATCATAGAAGGCCACTGAGTTGTTCAGGGAGGACTTGCCCTTTGAGAAGCCATGCTAGTTATATTCAATCACCTCCCTGTCCTCCATGTGACTTAGCAGGGCTTCTAGAACAATCTATTTCATGATCTTCCCAGGCACAGAGGCGAGGCTGACGGGTTGGTAGTTGCCAGAGTCCTGTTTTCTAATGTTTTTAAGGATGTGTACAATGTTTCCCTTTTTTCAGTCACGTGGGATTTCACCGGACTGCCGTGACTTTTCAGATGTCATGGGGCATGGCTTGAAAACTGAGTAAGTCAAATCTCTGATTACTCTGGGATGCATCATCATGTCCCATAGACTTTTTAACATTCAAGGTCAATAACCCTATATTATCTTACAGTGGGAGTGAATTTGTTCCCTCAGTCCTTGCCTTGAGCTTCATTCACTGGAGAGGTGTGGAAAGAGAGGCTGACATTGGAAACTGTGGCAAAACAGTACCTCAGTCTTTTCCTCATTCATTGTTATCAGTTTGTTAATCATGTTCATTGTGGGGGTAAACACTTTATTTTAATTTCCTTTTCAGACTGACATACCTATGGAAACTCTTCTCATTAATCTTTGTGTGTCTTGCCAACTTCAGCTCCAGCTGTGCCTTGACCTTCTTCACTCTATGCCTGTACAACTGGGCAGCATTGCTTTATCCTTCCAAAGACACCTGTCCCTGTCTCCACTGCCTGTGAATTTTCTTCTTGACCTTTAATTTGACCAGCAGATCTCGAGTCATCCATGCCAGTATCTTTCCTTCCGTTCCTGATTTCTTACACTTGGGAATGGAGTACTCTTCTGCTTTATGGGAATCATTCTTAAAGGTCTGACAGCTCTCTTCTGCTCCCTTGTCCCTGAGGGCATTTTCCCAGGGGTTCCTATTGACTAGCTCCTTGAGGAGCTGGAATTTTGCTTCCTTAAGGTTCAGGGTTCTGAATTCACTTGACCTGTATTCTCAGGACTGTGAACTCCAGTGTATGAACAATGCAGCCCAACCTGACTCCAATCTTAGTGTCACTGGTTAGCTTGTTTGTAAAGGTGTCCAGCAGGTCCAGTAACACATTGCCTCTTGCAGGGCTGTTTTTCTTGACACTTCCTTTCACTGGACTGTTGTTCTGTAAGCTACCCCACATGACTAGGCCTCGGACATAGCAAGTTATATGGCTTTTTTTTTTCCTACTATTTTAATATTGTAGAATCTCCTCACTTTTTCACTCACTAACACCTCATTAAACAGGAGAAAAAAATGCTTTACCATTAACCTTTTTGGTGGGTCTGGCTGAGCCAGAATTTGTTTCCCCGTAGGAACCCTCACTGTGCTGTGCTCTGCACTGGTGTCGATAACACACCCATGTTTTGGCTACCACTGAGCGCAGCACTCAATGTTCAGTCAAGGGTAAGATCCTGGGAGGGGACACAAATAGGCCAGCTGACCCACACTGACCCAGGGGATATTCCATACCATATGACATCAACCCAGATATAAAAGCTGAGGCAAGAAGCAGGAGGGGCAGGCACTCATTGTCTCCAGTGGCTGCCCGCTAACATCTGACACACATGTAGGTGCCCTGCTTCTCAGAGACGTGGCCGACCATCGCTGCACATGGGAAGCAGAGATTAATTGCTGTTTCTGCTTTGCACACACGCACCCTCCTTTTGCTTTTGCTTTTTGTATAAATATAAACTGCCTTATCACAACCCACGATTTGTGCTGGTTCTTTTGTTTCCACCCTTATTCTCTCCCCTGTCCAGCTGGGAAGGGGAGTGATAGAGCGGCTGGGTGGGCACCTGGCATTCAACGAAGGTAAACTCACCACACCTTTAGCAACTTGTTTGGGTTTCTGTAATTTCTCTGCTGATGCAATGCTAATGAAAGGATTTTACTTGAAACTCTCGGGACACATGTCTTTCTTTTGGTCACACAATTAGACTCCTTAGCATGTGGTTCTGCTGATCAGTGGAATCTTCTATCGTTCAATGCACACAATAGTTGCAGTTATAAAGCTTTCAGTGAGCTTCTACCAATAATTAATGCCAACTGTGTGAGACATAATTACAGTAATTATAGTTTTACTAATTTACATAGAACAATTATTTACCCTTGATTTGTAGAAGAGACATTCTGAAGTGGGATGGTTAAATTGCTTTTCTGACAGTGACTTCCTAGTAAAAGATATCTAGACATTGAATAAAGTGGAAATGGAAATGTTTCCATCTAAAATATGTGTGGCAATTCCTATATAGTCTCATTCTCAGGTCCAGAAACTACTTAATTACCGCACTGGTACAATAGATTGAGAGAATTTTATTGTTTCCAGTGCTGGCTAGATCTTCCATCTTGAAGAGTCAGATTCATTTTTTCTTGATCTAGAGGGGTCTTCTCAGCTTCAGACTGAATGTTTGAATTGTTAATTTGTTGAATTCAAGGTCTCACTGTTCTACAGAGAGCATCAGATACAGCGATCACAAAGTCTTTACACATCAAGAGACAGAATGCTTCTCAACACAGGCGTCAAGCTGCTTGATACTGTCAAAATTTGGGCACTCAGGGTTTGAGAGGACAGAACTCCTCCATTTTTATTACAGCCATATATAGACACCAACTCCTTTTCAAATCTAATTACAGTAACTATTTTTTAAAATTTCTTTTTTTTTATAAGTTCACTGTTAAAAATAAATCTCTAGGGAAGAAAACATCTATCAGCACAGAATTGAAAATGTGGGGGTCTCAAACATTTTTATTGCAAAATTGTAACTAATAACAATTGAATTAATGTGATGTCTCAGGGCTTTTGATTTTTTATTTTTAATTTTGTAGATTTTAGAAGTTGTAGATTTAAAGCAGCTCAGTAGCTTAATGTTTACACATACCAACTCCATCCTATATCAATCCCTCAAAATTCCAGTAGCTGTTCAGTCTTCATTTCAAGGTAGAATTGCAGAAAGACACCNATGTATTCCTGGAGCCTGGAGGCTTATTAAAGCGTCTGCTCTCTTTATCTTATCTCCTACTAAATTTGCCTGGAGTTTTTCTTTCCTCAGTCCTTTAAGGCATCAATGCAGTCACATGGGAATCTTATTTCCAAAATAAAAGAACCTGTTTTGTTTTTTTTTTAAAAATCCTTCATAAGTCCTTTGCCGACTTCATATAAAGTACCCAATATATCACTCTTCATTTTCTTTGGTCTTCAGTGGAGTTGCATTAGAGTGTGTTTTGTCCTTAACTAGAACAGCTGCTGCTACATGGATAGTTTTGCAGTACATAGACTACCTAAACAATGCCTTAATCCAAAATAAATCTCATTAAACAAATGTGACATGAACAAATGAAACAGAATACATGTTTCAAACAACAAGTAATTACAAACTATTGAGCCGGTTTCTACTATGAAATTCATTAAAAGGCCAGAAATGTAAATACCTCTGGGAAGCACTCAGAATTTAGTACTTGCATAGAAGGAGGCTGCTTTCTAAAGAAATACTTCAGGGATGATGTAGCAGCAGCTGGTTTCCTTTCATTTGTCTGAATTTGTTTAAAGAATTCACCACATGTGATCTGCATGTTCATGCATATGCGTATTTCAACCTTCACTATTCTTATTTGGTTTCATTCAGTGCTGTACAGAATTGCCTCGTCCTGTCTACTTTGTCGCCTGTAATACTGAGAACTGTCCACTAAATATGCCCCCACTGGAACTACTCGGTAGCTTTTTATATTCTGTTAAAGATATTCCTGCAGAAAGAGGAACAGATAGTATGGTGATCATATTGTAGAGAATAGACTGAAGAGAGAAAGAGACAGTTCTTTACTGACCTTTGAAAACTATCTGTGTCAGTGGGATATGGAACACTCCACACTACCAGGAAGATGGAGGTTTCTGGAAAACACTGCATTTCTGCTCCATTAGATAATATGGAAACACAGGGTGGGATTGAGTTCAGCTATCTTCACTGTTCCTCAAGATTTTCCACAGAAAAGACCTTTGGACATTCTGTACTCTCAACAGTGTAAATTATTCCAAAATGTGTAAAGAAACCCTCTCAAGAATTTTTCTGTCTCATCCGAAGAGTTTGAAATTCCTGTTTCAAGGCTGATCTTCAAAATTAATGAGTGTGGAGGAAACTGGATGAAGAAATCAAGGGGCAAAAAATACAATTTTTCAGATGAAAATGTAAATCTAAAATATAAATTACAATTTTCCTGGACATCAGCAACATAGTTTTCATATGAGAATTCAAGTCCATTTGAAAGAACAACTACTATCTATAGCTAAATAATTTGAGATACCTAGAAGCCAAATATGAAAATAGTTGTTCATTACTGACTGCATTTCATTTTTGTCTGGACATGGAACAATATGCTGTTAGTCCCAGAAGCAGAGGAAAAGTAATTCTGACTAAGAAAACTTACTGATTTACTCTCCACAGTTGTTATATTTGTTGATGGTATAGCATTCCAGAACAGATAATTAAAGTTTGAAATCCAGTTCTGTCACAGGAGGCTGTTGTCTAAAATCCTGTCAGCAATAACAGTGTCTATATTCCTGCTAATTTGTTAAAAGTGAATAAATGCATCTTATGAGATAAATCTCAGTAAATTTTAGTTGCCTGTTCAGTGGTTACTATTCCCAGTGAAATAAATGAAAGCATAAGCAGAAGCTAAATGTTCAATAAATGTTAGAATTTTTTAATATATTTAGGATTCTATGTGTTGACTTCTAGTGATACTAGTTTTAATTTGATTGTTAATGCATATAATAAATTTAACTGATTTTTCTGCTCTTCTAACCCCAAAGTAATATTCTTTACAGTACTTTCAAAATACAAAATCCATGTAAAGAAAAACAAAAACAAGTTGTTCCTTTATTTTTTTAATGTTACCCTTCTTGGTCTTGACTAATAAAGTGAAAATCTAGCAGACTTAGTCATTAAGAAGCAGGACACAGTGTCATATAATTAATAAGAGCTGATTAAATCTTTACCAGTTCTAAAATATTTTGGAAAATACAAGTTTTGTTTCACTTGACTTATCAGATTCAGAATATATGCACTGTGTCTGGCCCACACTTTGTAGTGCATACAGAACTGTACAAAAGCAGGTGTGCATCCCCCTCTGATCATCCCCTTGATATAAACCCAAAGCATATCTGCTACTCGAATTTGATCACAAAAGAAAATTTTGTTCAAATGCTGTATCAAGCAATGAGCATTATGCAAGCATATTGCTTAGATTTTTTTTTTTTTTCCAGAGCTGTTCTATACATTTCTGGTATTCTGTATTTCTTTGTGACTTTAGAAATAGGGCATCAGCTTTTAAGTTTTACTCAAGATTGACAAAAGAGAATGAAGAAAAAAAATGCACTTTTTTACTTGAATGTTTACAGCATGTTTTGAACAGGTTCTAAAAAGAAAATATTTTAAGAAAAGATGGATGAAAAGACACCTAAATTCATCTACAAATAACTAAAAATGTGACTAATCATAGCCAGATTTTCCCATAAAGGTCCACAAGTCAGTTTTGTAAATATAACATCTCAAGGCTCAAGATCCTATTAGTAGAAAAACTTACTTTTATTTTCATTATTACTCCATGAAAAAAAAATATAGAGAAGACAATAATACACATGTACATACATTATAGATGCTGTATACAAAAAAACCCCACAAATATTTGAAATGAAAATATTTCTGTCTTGAAAGGGTACCCAGATTGTGTATATGAGTTACATCTTTGTTTATATTTTAGTCTCATCAGAAAGTCCCAAGTTGAATTAAATTGATCCCAAAAGTTAAATATTCTCTTAAAATATGTGAGATGAATTCTGCAGCACAACTGCAGTAATTTCATCTATTTAATTTCTCAGTTGAATATGACGCCTCCAAACACTTAGGCTTATCTGTACAGTTCTTTCTAGAACACATCTAGAACACAAGATATTTTCAGGAAGAAAAGAAACATATAAAAAGCAAGGATCTGCTGTGTGTAATCTGTATATTCATTTAACTTGCCAGGTTTCCCAGGGCAGTGGTCGCAACCCCAAGCCTGACAAACTTCATTTGGACAGTACTGTCAGGCACGTGGTATAACTCTTGGGGATGGTCCTGTGAAGGACTAAAAGTTGGGCTCAATGATCCTTGTGGATTCCTTCCAGTGGGACTCTTGTGGTTCTGTGATAATGTTACAAAGAAATCACCCCATTGCCTACTAGTTAGATTTCTAAGCAAACATGCTTAAGAGAGAGATTGTGAGGTATGAATCTTTGTTTCTTATTAGCTTATAGTTTTAATTATTTTATACTAGTCATCCTTCTAGCTTTTCAGCTAAATGTGGGCTATTTCTCTGTTAGTCCCCCACAAATGAAGCTATGAAGGAAAACTCTAGTACAGGAACCACAGAGAGTAAGACTTTCAATGCCAATCTCTAATAGACTATTAGGATTTGTACAACAGTCAATGTATACACAAACCTGACACAAGAACTTATGTTATGCGAAGAGAATCAGGCTGTGGTATGCAAGTGACATAATCTTCACACTCAAGGTCATATCTTAAGAGATAATTTTAATAAGAAATCAATTTTGTTTAAGTTCCGCATATGCTTAATTGTTTTGCTAACTGGAGCAAGACAGATCATAAGCATTTTCTTTTCATTTCCTTTACTTGACTGTGCTCCAAGAATAATCACATCTATTTATCCCCCTGGGGTTTATTTATTTAGAATGAAAGCTCTCTGATTAAAAGTTCAGCTCCTCAGTTTTGTCAAAGCAGCTTTCATGATAGGATTTTAGGTGATAGTGTAGCAAAATAGTAAGTTGTTAGTCTTAAACTGACATGTTATACAAATATATACATGCTCTGGGACTATATACTCCTTGAATAATAAGTTCTTGAAATTTTTAATCAGGCGAATTATGTCATTTCCAGAAATCTCTCTTTTAAAGTGGCTTATATGTGGCAACCCTCCCATATGCTGATGGAGAAATAGGTGAGGATATATTAGCAGGTATATTACCATTTTCATAGTACCACAGATAAAGTTTCTTATGCCTTCAAAAAGAAATAAGAACAAAGGAAAGAAAAGTAAATTTTTCCCAGCTCCTCTCACCATTATTTTTAAAACAACACCTTATAGAAATTAGTCATAATCAATTCATTCTTATGTAAATATGACTTCTCAAATTGCCAAGATCATGAACTTGTTGTTTTGCCTGATGTATACATGCCAGGCACGTACATAGTTTCAACAGCTCTTATGGTTTATGAGATTCCTTAGGAATGTAGTTTTAAACAAAGCAAGAAGTGAAAAGTATATTCAGCACCACAATAGATGAGGAAGCCATATGCACTAGCTAGGCTTATGGAATCAAAAGTAATATTTAATAATGTAGGAGGGTAATACTCTGATAATGAATCTGTACTTGCTGTGGAAACTTGTGTCCTACAACATACTGTGCACAGAAAGCTCTCAGAGGAACAGTTTAACTGTTTATCCTCTGTAGCCTGTTTTAACCTTTGACTTAGTGTCTAAAGGATCCTCACTAGATTTACAACTTTGTCCTCTATAGCAAGTGACCTGCAAGATAAGAAAAGAACAGTTAATAGTATCAATTCAGCAGTGGGAATATAATTCCAACCTTGTTACTATAGCTTCCAAGCACATAAAACAACCCTTGATAAAATTAAAGAAAAAAAAATCCTCAATACTCTGGTTTGCAGACTTGAAAGACAACTTTATCTGATGCAGAATCATAACTGACTTCAGTTCTGCAGATGTAGGAGATATAGATTTTAAAGAACTAAAACCTTTAGAAAACCTGTATCAAGGAGCACCTGCCATGTTCAGATGGGCCATGTTCATAAGAAACAAAATGAACATGGAATTGTATTCATTGTTTTGTTCCAGATATAATGCCGACATCACTGGGCTTGTAATGTATACCATAAGAAGACTGTATATAAGTAGCCCCTAGTTATGAAAATACTGATTTATGAATACGTGTAACATGTTTACATCATAAAAATCATTAGGATATTTACATGCACCATTTTCTTTATTGCATACTGTGATTAGATTTCATAATCTATAGAATATTGCAGCAGTGGAAATCAGTCTCTTGTGCTATTACTTTAAAAAAATAATGTGAATTTTATGTGATAGCCTGTCAGTTGTCTTTTGCACTAACAAAACAGCTCATACTGGTTAATACCGGGTATATAGATTTTCATGTTTAAGCAATCAGTTCAATAGAGTAGGATTGAAAAAATATTTCTAATGTCATGCACAGTGATTAAAAAGTCTTTAGGATCAGTCCCTCCTGGCTTTCTTGAAAGAGCAAGAGAAGTAACACAGTCTTAATACAGGCAAATTTTTCAGGGTTGAAATCAGTATTCTACTTTATTTAATTAGCATAGTCTGCAGAGAGATGTTGGTGTCAGAGAAGTCTCTTTCTATATTGTATATTCTATAAGAGTGAGATAAACAGGAAGAAAGAAAGTTGCTAAAAAATAATTCCCTACAAAAATCTGACTTAGATTCAAACCTAAAATATCCATATGGAACTGTAGAATTTTGTATCTTATACTATTGCCATGTCCTATAACTCACTGACTTCAACAAAAGTGGAATTGAATAGTATATGTGTGGCACAAAAATGTGTTTTCAAATCTATTTAATAGCTCAGTTTTGTGGTTTCTCATTGCCCATCACTTGAAGGAAATTTTAAGTGAGCTAACAGGAGAAATTTGGAAAAAAAATTTAAAAATCCTTGTACATATGCATGGAAAAGTACCAAAATACAACACACCAGCTTCAAATTATTTATGTAACTATTCTAATATTATGCCTAGTACATGGTGTTTTTTTATTCTTACTTCTCATATCTATTTCCATTTGCTAATGTTATGAATCCCCTATTTCAGCCTCAGATTTCAATGGCTATAATAACTTGAGGCAATTTTATATAGAGTCCAGAAAAAGAAAGTCAGAAAACCAGGAGAACAGGCAGTTTTGACTTAGACATAAAAGCAAAAGGAAATAATACAGTACTACTACTACTAAGCGGATAGATAGATGGACAGATCGATAGCAAGTAATATTAAAATAAATTAATACAGCAAATGCCAAAGTCACAACTTTTCCCCTTAAAAATCAGGTACATAAGTCAGAGCTGTGGCTAAACAGGAGACATGAACAGATCTAAATTACTCTAAATATTAGAGTGCTGATCAGTCTAAATATTAGACCAGAGAGATTTCTTTGCTCTCTTGGTTCAGCAGCTCTCTGCCAAACTGAGTCTACTCAGCCCCAGTAGCTGGATCCATATCTAGGTTAAATCGTGAGCCAACCATGAGGATATACTAAGCACATGCCATCACTTGTACCTGTCTGGGCTTCAATAGTGGAGAACGGGATGTCAAGCACGTTAGAAAAAGTTTTTGACATTTTATAATGCTGTAACTCTGATACCAATTCTATACATGAAGATGTGTTCTAAAATGAAAGAAATGCAAACTGCAAAGGGAAAAAAAGGTAAAATTTGTCTGTAAATTGGTTATGCGTTCAAACAATGCAGTTAGCCCTAGCTTTAGACTATTTTTTAAAAAGTACAAAGATACATCCTACGCACCAAATTCTAACTTTTTAGGGTGTATTTGGTGTCTTTCCAATGAAACATCACAAAAAAGTACTAAAAAGTTTCAAGCAAACCAGACGAAGAAATGGAAGTAGCTAATTCAGCAGTGCTGCAGAATTGCTAATTATCTTTTCCTCTGAATGCCATTTCACTGCTACTCAATGTGGATATACCAGCTTGTTCAAAAACCCTTTATGCAGTTCAAACATACCACTAAGTTATGTGTAGGAAACAAGCCCTTGAGTTTGCTTCAGAACATTTCTTCAGAACTGAATGTAAATATATATATATTTAAAATGTAATAACTGAGAACTAGCAGACTGATTTTAATAATATGTGTATTTCTCTGTGTGTGTACTCAGGATTGCTGTTCTAAATTTAAATCAAATAAAATATTTTCTGTACTTTTCCATGTAATTTTTTCTTCAATTGAAATATTCCAGCAAAGAAAATAAGTAGATCTTTGAACTGACAAAATTTTATTCCTAGATATGCATCCTTTACGGTCGAGGCTCTGGTTTGAATTCTGTTTAACTATTTTATAACAAAAAATCAGGACATCCAAAGATCCCCCACTAAGTTTCAGTGTGCGAAAAGTGACATCTTTCAGACGAGTTAAATCCTAAATCTCTTACAGTCGGTAACAGGAGAGATCTTAATTTTCTAATACCTCAAGCTCTTATAGTATTATAAATAGAAGTTGTGGTTTTAAGGTATTTGTATATTATTCTTAGTTTAACATTTTAGTTAACCTTGGAATTACTAAATTCAGTGAAGGTGTGGTAAAATATGTACTGATGTAGATTACAGAAGTATGAATGAATTTTCATGGATTTACATCTCTTTATCTTAAATCAATAGGAATGAATTCCCATTGTAATCAACTGCCATATACCCCATACCCTATTTCCTATGCAGTGTTTAAGACAGCTCAAATGATTGCTCTTGAAAAAGTTCCAGTTGCTGTAAACTCAGTGTTAAATGTCATTGTCTGTTTAGGAAAAAGAACAAACCAAAACAACAACAACAAAAAGGCAACCAAGGCTTGTTATGTATGAATGTATTACAATCAGAGTAGGTCTCATCTGAGGCAAAAGGTAACTATAAGTTATTTCACATATGGTATTCTTTTTCTCTCCGTAATCTCATAAAATGATGTTATTTGAAGTTGCACTCCACATTACAAATACAACAGCAGTCATTGCAGACATGTTCCGATCTACCTCAAGACGGATCAAATGTTTCCAGTTGTTTCATACTTCTAACTACACCTTTTCAAAGCCATAATGTGCCAACTCACCTTGGAATAGCAGCCTTACTTTATGATTAACTGTGTGTGTGCCCCTTGTTTTGAAAGAGGGAAAAAATAAAAGTACTTTAGTTTTCCTTACTCATTACTTACGGGTAAATGAATTTTGCTGAACTTCATTTTACCAACAATTACCTAGGAATTAAAGATTATATATTCACTGATGCCCAAAATGAAGCCAGAACCATTCATACAGAGGGATATTTTCCAATTGTATTTTTCAAAGATCTAATAGGAAGTTTTGTAACTGCCCTAGATGTATTTTTGTTGTACTGCCGTTAGTATTGAACCAAACATTATAAGCAAATGTAGTGATATTCCTTCCAGTGAAGGAACTTCATGAGTCACAGATATCTGCAGTACTTACTTTGCTACTTAGAATACAGGTTAGAAAATCCAAGCAGTATTTCTCTACTATATAATGTAATAAATTACTTATTTGGTTGTAGTAAATCAAGAGCCAGGCTATATGTATAATTTTCAAATACTCTTCTTCATCAAATCTAGACCTTAATTGTGTGTATTTGCTTGTGGAATGAACTCTTAGAGGACTTGGTTTTGTTCCTTCTTCTTTTTCTATTTAAATGTTTATTCCTCTTTCCTTTTGTGACTTTAATTATTACCTCTTGAACAGCTGATATGTTGTTACTGACACAGCATATTGTAACTTTTCAGTCTGATTCACTAAATTTAGCATCCCCAGCTGATTTTGCCAGATGGGTTTTATTTGAGCTATTACCCAAATATCATATGCCACAGAAAATCAATACAGATTTATGATTTTGAAAGAAAATGGTGATGCATAGTAACAGCAGCTGATTTCCTTGAGGAATAATTCCATCAAATGGTTTGAAATTTAAAAATAATACATGGTATGTTGCTTATTGTGAAGTGTCATTGAAAACCTAAAAACAATAGATCTAGATCCTATATGATATAATGTGCGAGATATTCATCACATCACAGAGGTGTTAAGGGCTAAGCTTCAGGTAATTCCTAGGTTTTGTAAATGGAAGTCTCATGCATGGAATTTTAGTGTCACTGTGTGCACACTAATATTGTCTCCGCCAGAAGACATGTCATCTGACTCATATTAATAAGCAGTTAGAATATAATGTGACACAATTTTTTTTTTTTTTTTT
>VWZG01011051.1:26735-43172 GCA_013396735.1 Grallaria varia
GCTGAACACAGAGACAGACTAGATAACCTAATAAGTCTTCTCTTTCTTTAACTTCTGTGGATTTATGGAAAATTAAACAAGTGTGGGGATATGATGCCAGCAGTGAGGGAACAGAATGCAAGGGATACAAGATTCTACCTTTGAAAAGAGAGAACAACAGAGGAAAGAATATCCTAGCTAGTTTTTAAATATAAAGTTTTGACACCCAACATGTGCCAAGCTCATTATAGGAGAAAATAGCACTGAATATTCCTATCGGGCATAAGCAGAAATGGGATAAATATTTTCAAAAACATGCACTTTCACTAGAGAACTAGGGAACTTTAAACTGGGGAATTTGCATGATATGAAGGAGTGATTTAGATTAGATAAAACACTACTTTGTGGAAAATACAGTTTAAAAAAGGTTTTGCAAACAGCTTTTATTTCTTGTGAAAATGAAATCTATGATTCACTGATATTTAAATTCATATATAATTTTTTGAAGTACCTTTAATTATGGAAAGCATTTCATGAGATTACAACCACCAGGTAAAAAGAATTTGTACTATTTTTTTAAAGATAGACTTAAGTCAAAAGCTCTGGAAAATATTTAAAAACCAGCAGGAGGCAGAGGAAGTGAAAAGGAATGATTGAGCTTTAGAAGATAATTTTCTCTACTCCAGGCAGTAGAAGGAAGAACTGCAATTTCCAACTGTGTAATTTCAGAATGTTCTGAATACCTTTCTAGGAATCTAGACCAATAGTTTTTCAGTTCTGAATTCTTGTACCAGTAGCTTATATCTGTGGTTTCAAAACTAAAGAAAAAACAATTATCCAGTGGTGTGGTTCAGAATATGCATAAGATTCTCCACAGTGATAAGAGAATGTATCCAATCAATTATCTTCCCGTAAAGAATTATTTTTTTGGGTCATAAAGTAATGTAAATTTTTTTCAACTAATTTTTTCTTTTTTTTTTTTTTTTTTTCAGAACAAGGAATATTGCAAAACAGCCATTGACATAGAGCTGTCACTATTTCACATATGCACTGGCCAGCAGATTATTTTCATTTTAAAATTCATAATCTGTTTCACTAGTTCTATATAATTCAGGATATTAAAAGAAATCTTGGCAAATATTGACACTGCTGTTGTCTGCTGCCTTGGGAAATAAGAGATACGATTTCTACAGAACATATTGAAATTTCTTAAATAATCCAAACAAAGTATTTATAAACTACTGCATAGACTACAAAGAAGTATTACTCTCAGCTCTGTTTGGAATTCAATATCTGCATCCAGCTTGTAACCAACAAAGAATATATCTAAAATTTCAGCTTTATGTTTTGATGCTATGTCATGGTTTGCTGCACATTTGATAGGATGAACCACAGTCAGGTTATTAAATGTCATATGTCACAAATGTGAAGGCGTCAGAAAAACAAGTGCTGTACCTACTTTCTCAAAAATACAAAATCCATTCAAGACAGTATTTGAAATTCGCCATAAACAATTTATATCCCTGAGAAACAGCAGTGTTTTTTGAGACTGTGTCAACTGCACTGCAGAAAACCTGAGACACTTGGAAAGATCTATGCAGAAATGTAAATCGTGAATAATAGGGCATTCAAAATCATACTGCTGAAGCTTACTTACATGTAGCTCTGAAACTGGATTTCTATTTCCTCATTGCCAGTCCTGTTCTGTTGTGTATTTGCAAGACAATCTATAACTCACAGGTTTTTTAGGACAAAGTAAGATCCTGTTAATACCAAGGGATATAACATTAAGTGGACCAGCAGGAATGTCCTATTTGAATTTGTCTCTTAAATAAGTCTTCTAGTGGACATCAGGGTGACAGTCATCGAGTTACACAACCCGTAGAATGTAACCAGATAGTTAATTGAAAAGTGGTGTGTGTGTTTATATTATTTGATTAAAAATGACAGATTGTAAACCTAAATGTACACTGAAGAAACATTTAGAATATCTGCTTCTTTGTGGACCTTAAGTCTAGAGTAACATTCTAGCAATATGTGCTCCGGCAGCAGCCTCTGTACGATGCAGTTTTTTGCTTTCTTTCCTTAGTAATGACCTCATGCATTCTTAAATTACGGTATCTGCTTCTCAAATGACAGCTCCGCTTCTTCCCCACACGGCTGAGCAATATAGAACTTAGGGGCTTTTTTTTTCATGTCCAAAGTCACAGCAGATGTGCTATTGTTTTAACTGAAGTGACAAAAACAAAAAGATCTAAACTGCTCTAATTTCCTCACTCTCTCCCTTTTGTCACTACACTTCAGAAGTGAATTTACAAAGCACTGCACTGCATTTTTAATGTGCACTTCAAATTCTATAAAGTTGTTCAGCTAAAGCTTTTCCAGATTCTTTTAAGTGAGGCTGTGTCTCAAGGTATATGTAGATGTCTAACCTTTTCTCTCAATGTCATCTTCTAGAAATTGTACAATAGGGAGTACCAGACCAGAATTCTTCTGTTTAAATCCTGCAATTAAAACATGTGTTCGCCTACGAGGCAGCAAAGGTGTTGACTTAAATGCCTGAAGCCTCTCAGAATGTACCTGAAACATGATTCACTTCATTAGTCTGATTTATTTTAATGCTATAACCATGTATTAATGAAGACCTGTTAAAAGACAAATTGTACATAATCACCCTTTCACTAGCAACAAGTGAATATCATTACCTGGCAAATACCAGAGCCTGGACAATCTGGTGAGTTTCTTCATTATATATTTACAATGATTTCTATAAATAATATTCTCTGAGACCCCTCCCCAACAAAAAACCTCAGTGCACCAGTAACATTTCTAGCACAGCAGCTCTGCCTCTTTTTCATGAAGAATTCTTGCTGAGGAGAAAGGAAATAAGCTGAAGACAATGGGAAATGCAATTATATCTACAAACTCTGAAATTGCAAGGCACCTGCATGCAGTCCATTTGTATATTCAGGAGTAGACTGACTGCAGGGAAATTTCAACAGCATGTCTTCAGCATCTACACATGTATGAAAATTACTAGATCATCAGAAAAGTTATCTTCAACTGATAAGTTATTTCAGGCCATTTCTCCTATTTACCTAAAGAATAAAATGCAGCAAGTTCTTCAGTATATGGCAACATTCAGTGTCTGATATCCCTTCAAAATTTACTCTTCAAATCATTTTGTAAAATTAGCTCTTCAGATTCAACTATTATTACTTCAGAATTTTCTAAATTATATTCATTTAGTGAACTGTCTATTAAAATTCTATTTATTTTTGGGTTTAGTCTGCTGTCTCATTAGTGGTATTGTTTAAAGGCCTTCTTCTCAATACCAGTGTGGGTATAATACCAATTTCCGAAGCATGAAATTGCCTCTCTCTTCTAGAAAGCAGTGGGAGTTACCTCAGAATAAAATATTGAAAAAGAGGAAATCCTGAAACATAAGATACCAACACTTCTCAAAAACTTCTTCCTTCTGTCAGTTGGGGGAATAAATAATTTCTCTTTCAACATTTGCTGCAAGGAAAAAAAATACTTGAATTTGGGGATATTATATTAATAAACAGCAAAAAAGACAATTGATTAACTGGTAAAATCTGGAGGAGGTGCTTTCAACATGACAGATATTTTATAGCAAATTTTTTCTGCTGATATACAGTCATTTACAATGATGTAGATACTGCAGTTCCGATGCGTTAGCAATTTATAACTGCCCTGTATAGTGTAAAATAGTGATCCAAGCTGTAAAATAGTGAACCGTTGGATCCAGCCAAGATTTTTAAGATTAAGTAAAACATGCTATTGTTAAATGTCCACTATATTAGATTATAAACTTCATGCAAACCAACATCTCCCTCAGCACTGACCTGTAAAAGCCGAGTAATCAAGGTTAGACCTTGCCAAAATACTAGTGGGCAAGAGGCAACTGTTTACTGCTGTACTCAGCAGGCATGCAGTGTCATAAAAAACCTATATGCCTTTAAATTTGAGCCTCACGCATTTACTGATTAATCTGTTCATCAGTTTGCTGTGTCACCCTGTCCTTCATTAGTTCATGTCATCAATAGATTAAATACAGTTATTTGACTATGAATAAATTGGGTGTTAACCTCCTCCCACAGTGAAATACCCTGGAAAAGTTGTCACAGAAAGTAATCCCTAATGTGACCTTAAGCTCTTCCTTCTTGTTAATTTTAATTAACTAACATGCCAATCAGATTTTTTGTGCATTTTTTTTCCTATCCATTATGACTGTTTTTTTAGATCTTTATTTTAATCTATGCATTGGTACCGTTGTCCTGCTGTCTCTGTGCCTATGTGTGTGGATGTACATTTTCATATCGGGTTACTCAGGCAATTTGCAAAATTGTGAAAGATCAACAATGCCATCTGCAGGTATAACTCCTCATCTGGAGACACACTTACTTTAGCTGTTTTCATTTTCCTTTCCTGGCTATTTTCTCTGGAGTGAAGTCAAAGATGGCCAAAACTATGTAGGTCTGTCTTGCCACACAGCACGTAGATGTAAAGATTTTGGCTTTAATCTGTGTATTAATAACTTATACAAAAGATTTAATTTATTTAGCCTTATTCAAAGCTATCCAACCTGCAAAATGGAACTGGAAAACCTGTTAAAAGAATAACTGTCCAGCTTCCTCAAATTTTTGTGTTTTCAGCAAGTTTGTGAATAAAGCCAGGACTGCTTTTCTCATGATCTGTCACATTCTCTTATTTTCAAGCAGAGCTAGTAGCAAACTCTAGAAGGATGCATATGCCATGGTTACTCCCTGTTTCCTGTATTTTCTCTTTTTCCTGACGTCCGTTCAATACAGAATTTCAGACATGGGGGATGAGGTCTAAATCTCCCAGAGAAAAGTAAGTAATGTGATAGCCTGAGTGGATTACTAGTAATGTGCAACTCAGTCTTTCATTTCTTTGTTCCAAAGTGCTCAGATAGTAAAATTAACCTTTCCCTCTCTCGAAGTCACAGAAGACTCACAATAAAATGAAATTTAAAACTGTGAGGAAGTGTGTACTTTACTCTTAAAAGTGATGTGCTTCCTATGAACAGTCTATGAAGTGAAACTAACTCCGATCTTCATTTAAATAAAAAAAAAATCACCAGTTTTGCTTAAAAAAAATCAAGCAAACAAGCAAAAAAAATCAAAACACATTTTTTCAATTATGTCAGCATGTTATTAGAATGAAGAAAAAGTTAGTGCCAGAAACCAGAAACTTCTGAATATTCTTCTGATTCTTTGACTGAATCACTGACCCTGGGCAAAAGCAAAGGTTTTTCTGCTCACTCTCTGCATCTGTAAAATGAGAATACTAATGCTTACCTCTCACAAGGGAATTGTGAGCTTTTGTTTGGATAATGCTAGTAAGCTGTTCTGAGACTAAGTAACAAAAAAAATTCTTAAAACAGTACTCAATTATAAATATACTCCTTAGGGAATGTAAAATTAGTAGCCCTTTAGCAAGATTCTAAGATTAAGTATTTCACGAGAGAAACTATGCCAAATCAACTGAGATGTTTGTTTCAGAAAGGAGACATTTGTCTTGGTTCAATACATTCAGTAATCTGTTCAAAGTCCAACAAAGGCAATGCGATCCTTTCAAAAGGACTGACTTTTTTCCCACCTCGTTTATTAAGTTGAAATTTCATTGTGAGTGGATTGATTTCAAGTTCCCCTCCAAAATTAACTTTGTATAACTTCCTAAAACGAATAATTGTGGAATTATTAAGAATGGACATTTTGGACGGCAATGATTTTAAGCAGAAGAGTCTGAAAATGTTGTATTCAAATGTGTTTTGTGGTACAAGAAAATATTTCAGGGCTGTCAGTTAAACATAGATAACTATACTGAAAATCATAAGCTGCTTTTTCTGACTTCAAGAAACCGCATCAGATTTTAAAATATTTGCAATATATTTATTACCTAGCAATGAAGTTTTATAAATGTGCTCTTGTTCTTAATTTGACCTCTCCATTTTTAGAGGCCATCATCCATAGCTGATGGCCAGATGCACTTGTAAGCAGCTTTGTTCCACAGCATGACAGCACATTATTTTTACAACATCATCTTTCCTGTCTTTATATGCCCCTCCCACCTCCTCCCACCATTGTTAATCTTTTGTATTTAGTGAAATTAACTTGGAGTACATTCTGAAATAGATTTTACAAGTGTCTAATATACTGGCTGCATGATAACAACTCTGTTGACCTTGTAAGCATAAATGTGAAATTCAGTGCTGCACCTCTAACAAGGCATGAATGAACCAGCAGATGCAGCAGAAGTGTGAAAGGGCTGATTAGCTCAAAGGTACCTTTGAGACCACCAAAAACAAACTGCTGTAAAGGACAATTAGCATTGCAATGCCTTTCCTGAATTTTTCTATGGATCATAAGGCTGTACTGAATCTCAATAATGCTTTGCATCCCAAGACATTCTATGCCTGTGAAGAAGTGTTTTTATATGTCTCCTGCATCATGAACTAAGTTTTGAAGAATTTTTTCCCACCCTCTCTAGACCACTGTATCACAGAATGTATCGGCTATACTCAGGGAAAAAAAAAAAAAAAAAAGACGAAATAATAGCTTACCTTTCCTTTCCCTGATTCTGATTAAAATTAACTTAGACAGAAAACTGTTATGTAAGTTTTTTCTGTGCCCCTGTGGGTTTATATTATACAGAAGTAAATAGAGAGACGTTCCTTGATATTTCTGCACTTTGGTAATACCTGTAGTTAAGATAGTTTAAAATTGGTTTTGTGACATTCAGAGAAATGCTGTTGCTCAGGAAAGCTAGAAGGTGCTTTCATTGCTAAAATATTTGTTTGAGGTGCTACAATACACATAAAATACAAGTGATACAGGTGGACTTTTAGGTGCTTAAAATATTTCTTTGAAGTGATTTACATTTTGCCAGTGTTAATATCTGGCATCCTACCTCAGGGTTCAAACCAACTGTCTGAAGAGAACTTAAACCTCTTTTGCCCTTTACTCCTTGCATATTAATCCCCACACCCCTTTTCCCCAACCAATTTAATTTCTTGTGTATAGCATGGGATATTGCCCTCTTTGGATACACCACTATTGTTGAATACCTCGACCAGTTTTGTGAGAGATCAGTGCCATGGTAGGGTGCTTTCCCTGTTCCTAAGGATGAAATATATGTAAAAACTGAAATGCAGTATTATAGAAAATTAGTTTGACTATGTCATTATAGGTAGCATACTCTGAGTTCTACCTTTGCAAGAGTTATATTCCAGTTTGACAATAACTCAGCTTTAGCCCACTTTGGTAAGATATTGACTCAGTTACCTACCGTTTGATAATATCTTTCAAGGAACTCTTGTGGCAGTTATTGTCACAGGAAAGACTATTATTCCATGTTGGATTTTAAAAATAAAGACTTTATTAATTTGAAATCTGACTTCAAAATTCTCTTTAAATCTTAACCTTAGTGCCTATATATTTCTCCTGTATAATTATCTGTTTGGAGGGAAAATGAGAAAGATGAAACAAGACTTGGCTCAATATCTGCCTTTACCTCTCAACTGAGAATTACAAATAAAAGGTTCATGGTACACATAGCTTTTTTCACTTTAAGAGATGTAAGGGTTATTATTAGTGTCACTATTGTTAACTGTAGCAGTTAGATACTATAATTATTTTTCTATCTTGTCATCTTTTTGGACTTATACCTATTGAATTTCATTCACTTCTCCCTTCCTCCCTCCCTCCCTCAACTGCAACACTCTAAAGACAAGAGTGAGCACACCTACAATTCTGGGTTAATAAGCCAGGACTTTATCACTTAAAATAGCATTGCAGAAAGCCTCATTATCTCCTACATATTACTCCATCATACTGCCTGTCTTCCTCAATCAACCTGAAAAAGCATAATTTCTAGTTGAATTTCTTTATAGCAGTGTTCAGGTTGTTAAACGGTATTGCTTCTCACATAGATTATACTTCTTCATTCCTTGTATGTTCAACTTAACCTTTGTCTACAGTGGACCCAGTTCTGCTAAAACAAGTTGGATTGAGTGTATTGGTGCTAATAGGGTATTACTTGTTAGAGAAGACATTTTATCTGCATGCAAGCAGTAGAAAACAGGAAGGCAGAAGATTTCTAATCCTATTGTTTATTTGTAAATAATGACATAAATAATAAGAAATGCCTGAATGTTTTCTTTTTTCTCATGTTTTGTTCAAATGGTGAATTGGTACCAGTTGCAAACTTTGCTTTTATGCAGATCCTGGAAAACAAAACAAAACAAAACACCCCAAAACCCAAAGCCCAAAAAACAACTCTATCCAAGTAAATGTACCTTGTCTCATTTAATATCATATCATTTTCTCAACTAACTGAATATGTGTAGAATGAGATTATCTCAGTCTTCTGTTCTTGCTTTAACTCACAAGACAAACAGAAGGCTTGGTTTTCTCTTACATTCTAAGATAGCACAGCAGTGCAAGTCAGAGTGAATCGTCCATGGAGCAGAGCTAGACCTACACAGAATTATTGTTTTCTAAAGGAAAGTTGGGAAGTTTATAAGTGTTTCTTTTACCATTTCTTCTATTTTGTTTTATTTCTGTTGTGTCATGAAATAGCTGGGGAAAGGGAGGGACACTTTTCAGCAACACTTCTCTACTTGTTTTTTGCTAGTGAAAAACAGTCATTTTCTTTCTGCTTTGTACTTAGAAGAAACAAAATGTGTGAATCACAGCAGATGACGGAGATGCTGATTAAAGCATAAATTTTGCTTGGTGCAACATTTTTTTTCTTTGCAGACTGATTCTTATCTTTGTCATCGCCAAACACTCATACTGAGGAAAGCTTGGAAGAAAAGTGTACGCATATGGGTGTCCTAAAGTCTGGAGTAAAGCATACAATAAAACATAATTCCAAAAGGCAAAGAAAAGACATTGACTTTTGTCTGTGAGGGAACAAATGCCACAGATCTCTTTCATGAAACCCAAACTGACCACATTACATATTCACAAAAGCTGTAGAAGCCTGATACTTCAGAAAGACCTACTGTGCATGGACAATTCATCTGTGAAAATACTGTAACTATAGAATGTCCCAGGTACATTGATATCACTGTGAATACACAGAATGATCACCATGTGAGTATGGCTTGAGTATGATCCGTCAGAATTTGTAAATATGATAAAGAATTGCTCTGTGCACACACAACACTTAATTATCTAGGATTTCTGAGCAAAGAGAGAGAAGAAAGAGAGAGAAACAAAAAATTCCTTAAATAAGTCCATATATGTGTATAACTGCTCTTAGGAATTCACTGATCATAGATAGATTTTGGCACCTAAAATACAGAGGTTGAATTGCACTAAANTGAGGCGAAAAATACAAAAAAAAAAAAAAAAAAAAAAAAAGAGACAAAAATTCAAATTTACTTCTGACTGAAAAAAAGAATGTATACCTAAGACAGAGATGCCTCCATTAAAATGTCTTCAGCTAGATAAGAATTATCCCACTGAAATTACATGTTCACTGATTATTATTTGTCTTCAAAGTCTTAGTACCTTACAGGTTTTGTTTGGTCTTGCACTGTCTGTTGTCTAAAATAATGAATGTTAGTGTTTATGCTCCTTATAATTAGCAAACATGTTGGGTATTTTCCAAAGCAAAAGCTCAGTCATCAAACTAAGGTTACATGGAGCACAGGTATCATGTATCCGGAACATATTTACTTCTGTTTTTTGGAGGAATAACAATAAATGGGAGACCAAGCTTCAAAATAGATTTTAATGCTTCAGTATTTTGTATTCTATCATGCCCCATATTATTTGAAATCTCTTCATTATTTTCATCATACAGATATTTTGTATATTAATAGAATAGTTTGTTTTGGTTTGTTTCAATATAAATCACATTTCTTATGCTTATAAAGTATCTGATATTTTCCTATTCTAGTATATTAGACAAAACACTATTTTTGATTTTTCTGAAGCAGTCAATTTGCCTGTTGCTAAAGCTAACAAGGTAATCAATCCAGCAGTCTCACAGGAGCATTTTGGAACTGAGCATCAAGCTTGTCACTTTAAAACTAGAGGTCAAGTTTTACCCTGAACTACAGGCAACCACATTTTCTTCAGAGAGTTTACACTCATGTACTCAGCAGCAGGGACTGTAAGAACATTTGATTTTCTAAAGGTCATGGTTTAAATCCAACAATGAATTTCAGATTTTGTGACACTTGATACTACAGTGCCAAGAAGTTAAGCACCAAGATTCATCACCCTGACTTTCTAATTCCTTCTGCTGAAAGTAGATATAGAGGTTCAAGGTGGGTGTGATGCAGCTAATTTAGTGGCTTAGGCTTCTGGCACACCTGCTCCTCTTTCTCCTGACTCAAAAAGCAAAGTTAGGGAAAGAGGAACAGAGTATGGCCAACCTTCATGTTGCTCTGAAAAATACACGAAGTTCAATCAAGGAAGGACAGTCATTGATCTCTTCTCTGTGGTGACCAGTGGCAGGACCCAAACAAATGGTCTGAAGTTGTGTCAGGGTAGGTTTAGATTGGAGATTAGGAAAAGGTTCTTCCCCCAGAGGGTGTTTGGGCACTGACACAGGCTCCCCTGGGATGTGGTCGCAGCACCAGGTCTGACAGAGTTCAAGAAGTGTTTGGACAATGCTCTCAGGCACATGGTGTAATTCTTGGAGGTGATCCTGTGCAGGCCCAGGAGAAGGACTTTGATGATCTTTGTGGGCCTCTTCCAACTCAGCATATTCTGTGATTATATCCTATTATTTCTTTTTTTTCCCTTTTTTTTTTTTTTTATTTATGGCAATAATATTGCATTTTGAAAGGTGAAACAAAGGGAAGAAATTTGGAAAAATTTTAAATTATTTGACAAATTTAATAATTTCAATAAAACTCCTGCATTCAGGGGGATAAATTCCATTTCACATTCCTGATTCTAATGGGAGATGAAAACTTGTCTGTGTGACCTGTAAATGTTATCACAAACAGTAATAGTATTTGATAAGTGGTTTAATCACAATAGTGTAGATCAACACATTTTTCTTTTCTGTAATAAAGTGTCTTTTCTTAGGAAGCATATGGATTTATATTTTTCCAAATTTATATAAAATCTCAGATATGTGATAACCTTGTTTTAGTCTCAGAAACCTGAAATGTTTCACAAGACTAATATCTTTTTCTGACAATATGTCTTTACATTATTGTTAAGGTTTTAGGCATTTAGAGTTTCTTATCTCTTTTGGGACATCTGTCATGTTTAAAAACAAGTTTAGCCTCCCTTCCATCAAAAAGATACACAAGAGAATCAATATCAAAGCCAGTCGATCACAAAAAGGCTTACTTAAACCTAGTAGCAGACTTTCTCAGGTGCCAATTGGTACAGTAACTGTATACAAATCTCAAAGAGCACCCATGACAAATTATGAACATTCCCACTGCAGCATAACGTATGTTAAGTGGAAAAGGAAAACACACTCTGGAAAAGGCACTTTCAATAATTAAAACATGAACTCTGCTAGGACTTCTCACATTTGTCATTTCAGTCCTCAGGCCATTTAGCAACAGCTAGTGAAACTACTTATACACTATTGTTGGAACTGAGCGCTGATGCAGAATTCTGTGTAAAATTGAGGGAAAACTTTTTAGTCTATTGATATTTAAAAAATCATTATTTTATTAATTTTTTTNATTCTTTTAAGACCTGTCCAGGGCCAGCGCTTTACAATACCTTGAGCAAATGCACAGAAGATACTGCACACATTTCTCAGGAAGTTAAATAACACACATTTACTGGCAAACTTTAGAAAATAAAGCAACTTGGCAAAACTTAAAAGGGCAACATTCAATCTCAATAAAGCATTCCACAAAGCATTAATTTCACGCATGCTAAGCCATATAACTTAGTAAAACCCAACCCATCGGGCTTTAAATTACCTAAATATCAAGAAAGGAGATTAGAAGAATAAGCAATAAAGGAAAAGAAAAGAGGAGAATTATAGCTACCACCCCAGTTTCAACATAGAGTAGAGGGGGAGAATCCCCTCCCTTGACCTGGTGGTCACACTATTTTTGATGCATCCCAGGATATGGTTGGCTTTCTGGGCTTTAAAGAATTTTCAAAAATTAAATTTAATTGTTTCATATAATCCCAGAATGATGTGGCTTGAAAGAGACCTCAAAGAACTTCTAGTTCCAATCCCCCTGTCATGGGCAGGGACATCTTCCTCTAGGGCAGGTTGCTTGAAGCTCTGTTCAGTCTGGTCATTGTTAACTAATTTTCAAAAATCTGAAAATTATATGTAATAAATATTTTTTCTAAATTCCAGAATAATGGAATTAAAATATAGGCATTTATGATCGAGCTTTGTAATTAAACTGGCAACATAACTCTTGTCTTGTTTTGTTAATGAAATGTTATTATTTGATATAATTTTATGGATGGAAATTCTTCAGCTCTGTCCATTAGTATTGCCTCTTTTGTTTCTTTGGTTTTGACTCAATCTCTAGTATATCTGATATACCAGCATTTCCAATGTTACCTCCTGTCAAGCTGCCTTTCTTCAGTATTAAATTTCATTTCTATTGTATAGTCCTATTGAGTAATAGCACAGACTATAACTGCATTTGACCAGTAATGCAGCATAAATGGCATCTCTTTGTAAATGATACTTTGCATTTCAAGCAATTTCCTCATATTTCAAAATCCTCTGCAGTTAACACGTACTGAGAACTTGCTCATCTACCTGTGTTTATTCATGAAATAAGTAGGATTTCTTTTATAGCTCAATGTGACCTGTACAAATACCACCTGAACCAGTTTCATATAATTTTGTCTTTCTTTGAAGGGTATCTTTTGCACAGGAAAAAAAAAATTGATAAATAATGATGAACTTTCACTCAATTTATTTTACAGAACATTTCAATATAGGGGTTCTTTTTAAAAATAAATGGCTATAGGTTGTATTAATATGAATTGTATTTATATGAGGATTGTTGTTTTCTTACCAGAACCAGAAACATTAAAGCATTTAGAAATACATACACATACATATACACACATATTTATAGAAACTACAGGAATGGATGAAAAGAGTATGAATAGCATATTTTATCTTTTTTCTTTAAAGTATAATGGTGCAAAAATAAATATATAAACATAATAGAAATTGATTTTACATAATTTCTCCCTGAATAAATTTATACAGTTTTCATAGTCTTCAAGTTTGTTAAGAAACTAAAAGTCAAATGAGTTTATTAAAAATTACATGGGGAATATTTCATGTAACGTTATCTAGAAATAATTGAGGAATAAAAGAAGAAATTACAGAATTATATATGTTTCACTAAATTATCCATATAACTAGCAATATTTTTACATGAAATGTCTAGAACTTATAAATGACCTTCACTTGATTTGAGATTTTAAACTCACATCATGGCAAGACATTTGCCTTGGTACAATTACATTATGAACTGTATCTGGATTCTATTCAGTTTCTTTACTTTTTTTATTATTCTCTTGCACAGTACTTCTAACTTTCATTACATGGATTCCAGATAAGTCCGAGATCAAATTTACATTACAAGACCTTCACTGAAAGGTTATGTAGTTATATAATATTTTACCACCTATCTTTTGACTTTTTTGAAATCCAAGAAGAATAGCGAAACAAGACAAACGGATAGGATGCATCCCTGGCATTTGTTTTCAAATTTGAATGTAAAAAGAAATTCAAAAGAAAAATATCCGCATGGAAGATAGAATATCTGAGGAAAGATTTTCTACTTATCTTGCTAAGATTTTAATCAACATAATGCATGACTTGCAAAACACTTTTAAACTTCAGTAATCCAAGCATTTGGGTTTATAAAAGTAGTTCAATATGGAAAACTAGTTTTAGGGCTCTATCCTTCCAAGTTGTCCTTTTTACTATCAAATGGCTTGATATTGATTAGAAAGTTCATTAATCTAGTACTTATATTGTGAACTCTTAAGACATGCAGGTATTTGTACCTGTTCTTATGTTTAAAAATTAGAAACCTCCCACAAACACTGCTCAGGAATTCATATATTTTATTTTTGAATGACTGAACATCACATAGAAAAAATTGAATAGTTAAGCAAATAATTTGCAACAAATCATTTATTGTGTAAATTCTGGTTTATTTCTATTCCTGCACAAACAGATCATTTATTAGTCTTCTTATACTTAGATCTTAGTTCAGAAAAGTATTTAGAAAAAATCATATGAGAAATAAACAGGAAAGAAACAGCAGTTTTTGACAACGTTGTATTATGTAAACATAGCGGAATGCTTACCAGACTTACAAAACTGACAAAGACTGACATAGAACACCAAAAGAAAGGTTCAAAGTGTTTGACTTTCAGAATTAATTTTCAGTCCTTAGATGTTAAATCGGGTTAAACACATTGATCTTAGAGCTTTTATTTAAAATATTAATATTAATTTCCATCTATTTTTCCTTCATTTTAAAATCTATCCTCTGTTAGAGATTAAATGTGAAAAGAAGAGTGGTATGCCATCTCTTTTTGCTATAAAGTGAAAAACTAATGTTTCTGACAAAGGCTGTAAATTCTAACTTGCAAACCTACTAGCAGTGATTTCAAACAATGCTTGACTGAGCAATGATTTTACAATTCGTTATTAACCAACTTCACATACTCAAAATAGGCTTGCATTATCAAAGTAATTATTATTTGTGCTAACAGCAGTCAGAAATACAAAGTTGCATCTCCCCCAAACTGTAGTGTGACCTCTTGCCAATCAGGTCACTTCTCCAGTCACTTCTCCATGACAGGCATCCTTTCTGAAAGAGATGATAATAATATCCTTTCTTTCAAAACTTCTGGATATTGCTTTGAATTCTTGTTTGGTTTCCTCACTGCTGCATAATTCAGTTTCCTCTCCTCTCCTCTCCTCTCCTCTCCTCTCCTCTCCTCTCCTGTCCCCGTGATAAATTGTCATAACAACGCTTAATGAGCTTTGTTTATACATGACTACCTCCATAGGTTTTCTTCAGTACCTTAATATAAAACTTTAATGAGGTAGAAGAGACATTTTAAACCCAAAAAAGAATAAAAATATATATTAAATCCAAGAATGTCAGAAAGCATTGACTCATTGACCTCTCTCACATAAATTTTTCCTCATATAGTCCTTGGATGTACGTAGTAGGCTGTCTTGAGTGAGAAAAGGAAAGATTACAAAAGAAAATGCCCTGACATGGAGAATATTTTTCCAGTGAAACACTGCAAATCTTTTTTTCAGTAAGAGATAGATAAGACAAATGATGTTTTATACAGTTGGCTTGTGAGAGAGAAGGAAAAATAGCTTAAAGTAATGGAATAGGATGGGAAGGACAGCAGAACTGATTGATTGCAATAGACTGAGGTGAAAAATGCAAGAAAGAAAGAGGAAACTATGAGTCAAACAGACAAGGACTGTATGATTTTAAAAATTGCCATGGTGGAGTCAGTATATTTTCACAAAACCATTTTAATTGTATAACTGTTGAAGGAAAGGCAATGAAAATGATAGGCTCTAGGAGAGTTCAGAAAGTAGAAATGAAGCAAGTGTATCATCTTAGTCTGAAATATGTCTACAGAATAAGGTGTGAGCATTACAAGCATTCAGAAATAACAGTTGAGACCAAAAAATAACCACAGAATCACTTAAAATAATGTAATATAAAACAAACAAACAAAAAGAGCATGCTTATAATTTCCTATTCTGTTTCTGAACATTAGCTTTCTTTTTTCAGTCTTTTTCAGCAAATAATAAAACAAGTAGACTGCAAGTGAAAGATGTTAACACAGCTTTAGAAAAGAGCTAAAGTAAGGCCTGGAAAAAATGAAACCCAGAAAGAACAACAGAAACAGGATGTTATATTCTTATTTTTCTGAGTGAGAAATAGTTTAACAAAATTAGTCCTTATGCTTCATAAGTAAAGAAATTAAAATAGGCACTATGGTGTGTGTTTTGTCCCCCCACCACTTCATATCAATTTCCTTGATGAAGAGTCAGACTACTCTCTCCTACTCTACAAGACTAGGTATTCAGTATCTACAATATGTATATGACTTTAATATACATATTAGGTTTGGGTTTTTTTGTTTATTTTTTCTCCTTTCTTGTGTTGGATAAAGTTTCTGAGGCAGAGCAGCAAATACTGTAGAAGTTCACGAGGAAGAATACGATCAGTATTGTGGATGTCACGTCCTCCGTTACTCTGCGTCCAAACACCTACCAGCTATAATATTTAACACAGGGCCCAAAAACATGAGCTAGGAGACTGGCATGCATTACTACAAAGAGAATGAAATAGATCAAATACTTCTGTGTTATGCAATCGAGAAAAATTAGGGGGAAAAAAGACTTGAGCAGCAATTTTATGTATCATTTCACAAA
>VWZG01011051.1:53833-67307 GCA_013396735.1 Grallaria varia
CTGGCATTCATAAGACAAGATGCATATCATTTCTCACAAAACCCCAAGAAAATCCACCATATGGCTTTATTGAGTATTTACAGACTCAATGCATGAAAAAAAAAAAAATAGACTCTGGTACATATATAACTAATATTATAATTTAAGGTTTTCTTTAAACGCAGAAACAAAAATTTTTTAGTTGGTTTGGCTGCTATTAAAGTACTTAATTATGGCAGTTAATTGGCACTCTAAAGACCCAAACACCTACAATCCCACTAAACGAGAAATTCTAGGTTGTCAGTCCTCTCAAAAATATGTGTGCATCTCACTTATTGTTTACTTTCAAAATGAGGTTTAAGTTAGGCATATATATTTGTCTGAAGGACTTAATTTACCTTGCCAGAATAATTGATAATTTTATATCAATGTGCACTCTAATATGTATATGGGAGAAAAACCACCACCATAAAGATGAAGAAAAATAAATCTGTTCATAGGAATTATAATTACTTAGTATTATTAGAATGCAACACAGAATTCAAGATGAAAGAGTGAGTGGAAATTGCATACATTACACAGCTTATTTTGAGTAATTGCCAACAAATTCTGTGCAAAATACCATATCATCATCTCTTCTGTGTAGGACACATTTCCCATTAAAAAAAAACCAAAAAACAAACCAGCATAAATAGCATCACAGAATCAGAAATAGTATTAGCTGGAAAGGACTTTCAAGATCATCTGGTTCCTACTATGGGCAGTCATGCCACCCACTGGATCGAGTAGCCCAGGGCCCCATCCAACCTGGCCTTGAACCCTTCCAGAGATGGGACATCCACAACATTCCTGGGCAACCTGTTCCAACGCCTCACCACCCTCATAGCAAAGAATTTTCTCCTAACTTCTAATATAAATCTCTCATCTTTTAGCTTAAATCAGTTTTCCCTTGTCCTGTCATTATCTGTCCATGTGAAAAGTCACTCTCCATCTTTTTTAATAAAGTCCCTTTAACTACTGGAAGGCTGAAATTCTGCTCCCTATGCTGAACAACCCCACCTCTCTCTGTCTGTCTCTATAGGAGAGTTGCTCCTGCCTTTGGATCAGCTTTCTGGCCCTCCTCTGTGGCCAGATCTAACAGATCCAGGTCTTGTGCTGAGGATCCCAGAACTGGATGCAGTACTCCAGGTGGGATCTCACAAGGACAGAGTACAGGGGCAGAATCACCTCCCTCGACTTGCTGGCCATACCTTTGTATCTTTTTCCAGAAGAATTTGGGGGAACTAATTTTTTGTGGTAATTCCCCGCTAAACTAGGTACATTGTATGTTTGCCACTGTATCCTATCTGTGTGTTTTCCAGATGGAGTTATTGCAGCATGGATAAGCAGGACTGAGCCTGTCAGGATTTTAAGTCTGTTCCCTGAAACTTTCAAGGTTAGAAATAAGTGTATCTTTCACAATTATAAAAAATTGTGCTGCATTAGACTGCAGTAACTTTTATGGTCATTTTATTACCATACTTTCATATTTCATTTTGGGAGATGTAGGAGAAAGAGGTGTTTCAACTGGAAAATATTAGTTTAGGGACAAGGACTGAAACTGTCTGGGCAGAATTTAGCACAGCTGTCATATTTGAATCAAAAGCATTTCCTTTATATTCAACAGTGAAGATCTCTCAAGGTACAAACCAGCTCACTTGTTTTAAACACATTCTTCAGGATTATATGAAAAAACAAATATAAATATAATTATACTATATTGAAAATAGAAAAATGGTAGAAATGTTAGCAAACCTATGGGAAGAAAGGGCAACTTGATTACAAATACATAAATAACTCAGGAAAAAAAATTATGAAATGTTTCTTCTAATTCCCATTTTAACTTCTACAGGTCTCACTGCTTCAACAGAAATCCAAGAAGTTTCAGCTCTGCCTTTGTCCCTGCAGTTTAAAATAAAAAACAATTTAAAAAGTTATTTAAGGAATCCTGGTCGACATGCACACTGAGTTATACTGCAGCATTTGAGAATCTCCATCATCAGCACAATTTTTTTAGAAGGTTAAGTTGCATTTTTGTAACCAAAGCGAAGGAAAGGGAAAAAAAAAAAAAGTAGCATCTGCCAAACCAAAATTCCTTCTTTTCACTTGATGAGAGTAGTTTATGACATATAAATCAAAAGCTCAAGCTTACAATAATGTGATTTAAGTTCTTGTCAAGAATTTGAACACAATTTTATACTACTTTGTGCAATTCTTGCTGTTTCTTGACTTGTTCTAGTAAAAAAAAAAAAAAAATCAAGTTTGTTCTCTATGCAGTGTTACCTTAGTTCGGAGGAAGGGCAGGTATTTTGGGAGAATCATACTTCTTCCTGTCACCACAGCTAATGAGGCACAGGAAACCATTGACTGTTGCTTGATCATGCATACAGAACAAGCAACTGTTAGGAGGCACATTCTTCTTCTGAGATGAAGCCATCTGCAGCCAATCCCAGCAGGTTTTCCTTCAGGGCTGTAAATACACAATAAGAATACAGATTGTTTCTACCTTCCACATCATTTCAGCAGAGCTTTAGCCAGTACAAGTGGGAAAATCAAAACAAACACAGACAGATGTCTAATTTTCCTAGGTAGTCTTTCCCTATATTGTGCATACAATCTTTTGAACATCCAAGATATTATTTAAAAAAAACCAAAAACCCAGAAATTAAGCTGAAAGCCTTTATCAAATCCTGTACATCAGGAAAAAGTAATCATAAGAGGCAAGATCCGCATCTGCCAACACTTGGTCTTAATTATTTGTTTGATAGGTATTTCTGGACAAACAGACTCAGTCACTACCAGATGTAGCATGTCTGTGTTAATAATCCAAGATAATTGAGTCTAGCTTTCGCCTTTTGCCAATTACCACACATCCAAACTGAGCATGCTTCCTCCTCTCTCTGTCTTTAAATTCACTAGAAGGTTAGAGAATTATAAACTGAAAGATTGGGAAGGATGAAGAATGTCATTAAAATGTGATTGCAATCAAGATTAGGTGTCAATGATTACCTTCTGTGAGGAAGCAGAAACAAACAATATGAGAACTTTCTTGTATTTACACAGTACTGTTGGCTTCTCCTCTAAAATGTTTCTCATTTTACTATGTCAAAAACACACCAACATTTGTAAAAACAATTTAAAACCAAAACATGCAACCTGATTCAATGTAGGAATTAAAAGATATGATTGACTAGCATATAAGTATTTTTTCAAAAATTGAGATAAGTGGGAAAATAGAGCAATTTATTTATGCATTCTGGGAATGTTTAACGATCAGCTTATTAAGGACAGTATTTTAGCTTTATTTTCTGATATTGGTAATTAGCATGTAATACTGATTTATAGATCTGGCTGTAATTATACCATTCTAGCTAAAGAAAATGAATTTGCAAAGGCTAACTAGCACAAAGCCTCAATTATCAGTTGATTATAATCATTCAGCAGTATGACAAGTGAGTTGTCATAAGCCCAGTAGTTGTGAGGAAAATAAATGCAGCAAAAAATATCAAGCAGAAATTATTTCAGTCAGCGCAGGAAAAAAGCAATCTTTATTTTGGGAGTTCAATAAGCTAAATCCAAATGCTTTAAGATTGACAGAATTTATGAGTTAAGATATTTTCGTAATAAAAAACACACTTTTCAATGTCCAGCTATTTCTTTCCCCTAAATTATATGGAAGATAATTAGTTTTATTTGCTAAATTAATACTAAAACCTTTCACTTTCATCACAACCCAGGTACCTTTACTAATAGTTTAAATGCTATGTAAATATCATCACTTGAGCAGACATGTTCTGTTTTAGAAAGGTGTTGTGATTACAGAGGTGGACTGGGACAAAGACATTTTGACTCCCAGCTTTACCTGGTTTTTGGACTAGAGTTCAACTATCTAATTTTAGATGCCTAATTGAAACATCCTGATTAGCAACACAGTCTCTTTAGAACTCTTCTAATGGTCAGTGGAGGGTGATTTTAGACCTTTTCAAGGTGAGTCAGGAGTTTATTGGGTCAAATTGCCCACTAGAGGTGCATATCTTTGTCTTCATCAATTAGGGACATTCTATTTTAAGTAAGTTGGCTCAAGTAACAGCCTAACTCAAGCATTTCTGTGTGCATATGGCCAAGTCACTTGGGTCTTCTTCTACAAACAGAATCCAGGCAAAATGTCACAGAGGCAAACAATCCTGTACCGTCTGTGAAGGAGGTTAGTCAGCAGTCAGGGTGCTAGTATTAAGTGTGCAGACAGTGAGACTGGACTGAGGACTCACCAGCAAGCATGGCCCCGGACTTGAACTAAAACAATAGGGAGAACAAGATCAAGAAATGATGGGGAAACTCCACTTCATCGTACACTTGAGTCTATGCTTATCATGTTAAACTATTAATAGTAAACTGCTATTTGTTCACATTGCTAAGCCTGTGAAAAACATCTCAGACCGAGGTAATTGTCTAAGGAAAAAATAATGTGAACTGGACTGGGACACACACCCTACATGGCAGAAGTTGAGGAGATTCTTTCAAGCTGAAGTTCAGAATTGTAAATTTTTTGTTTAATTGAGGTTTTCAGGCCTTCTTCTATCTTTCAGGTTGCAGTTGAGGAGGAAATGCCCTGTTCATGCTTACTCAGGTATCCAGAGGGAGCCTGAGTCTTCCTTTTCCTACTGAAATGTTAATCATCACAACTGTAATCTGCAATATTTGATTTTATGTGTCAGCCAAAATTTAGAGAATTCGTTTATTTTGGTAAAAGGCAGAAGTATAATTCCATTTTCTGTTATATTCTGATTTTATATTAAATTGAATGTACTTCCAATGGGAAATTTTTTATATTGATTAATGTAAAACTCCTTTTAGTCTTCTGCATAGGATATTTTTAGAGACCTATATTTTGAATTTGGATCTGCCGCAGTCAAAGCTTTTCATGCATAAATTGATGTGATCTGAGCATATTTATGATGTTAGCTGAGTTACACTTATAGCTTGTCTTTAGCGCTGAGCAGCTCAGCTTTGCCACGTGTATGTGCCTTGAAACAGAAACAAGAAATAATATACTTTACATACATGCAAGTGTTTTAACTGCCAACTCATAACACTATTTTTACTAGTAGTTATCAGGATACCCTCACTAGTAGGTACCCACATATGAGAAATATTTCTTAAAGGTACATGGTTTAGGGCTCAGCAAACAGTCTCTTGTAGGTAAGCTTGTCTCTGTGATCCAGTCAGGTCTTTCCTAAAAGCCTTATTGTCACAGTGCAAACTTGGAGGTAATAAGCTCCATACAGTGTTCTTGCCTCTACCTGTTACAATTTAGACAGTATTTTTAAATATAATTGTTTAAGTTCTAAATTTAAATTTTAAATTTAAATACAAAAGTTGTATGAAACCTCAATGTATTTTTCCTTACAATACTGTGACACAGTGCTAACCACAATTGTTTATTGACGCAATAATGGGGCTTCTTGTTTGAGAAGTGAAAATATGCAGCAGTGTTTCCCAAAACGCAATGCCTTGATTTGTCCAGGTCAGATGCAGACTGAGGTAATCTAACTCCAAGCCCTGACAGCCTGGAAGTGTTTTTCTCATCTAGAAAACAGGCGTTTTGCAGGCAACAGAACAGCCTACTAGGAGCTGGGATATGGCTGTACTCAGAAGCACTGTTGATATTACAACTGCCACTGAGACTAAAAATTGGNAGGTAATTACAACAGTTTCTCTTAACTCCTATCTAATTCCATTGAATAATTTTTCTCTATCACATTTTAGGTAATTCTTGCATGGAATTGAAATACTTCTGGTGAAAGATGTATGTTCTCAAATTAATTATGAGCAAGGTATTTGTCAGTAGCTCTTACAAGGCTCTCATCAAAATCAGTGGACAAATATGCTACACAGTCAAATAATTTTTTATGTTTTTTATCAATGCCATCAGCACTTGATATTTCTTTAACTGTCTTGACTGCCTGGCAAGTAGATTGGCCCATCCTGGAGCAAGAACTTGTGATCTCCCAGGGCTTCTTGGGAATAATATTCCATTAAAGCTGGCAAAGTATAATGCAGAATACCAATGTAGAACATGAGACACTTAATCGTTCCAATGGTGTATAGAGCATTTATTCTTTTAATTTATTCTTTGCCTCTATTCTTCCTCTTTTTCTTTCTCAGTTGTACCAAGGGATATTTCTGATAATTCTATATTATTAAAGATAATTCTGTAAAAGTTATGCCTTGTTTTTGAGAGATTGTCAAACCTTTACAACTAAATGGAATTTTAAGTAGTTAGCTGCTCACTAGTGCTGACTTCCAACAACAGTTTACATTTCAAGTTATAGGAAATCCTAGCTGACAAATTTTCATTACTAGTAAATTTTCTTTTGGAAAAACAGAACTGTTATTTCTGTTTATTTATTACAACCCCCTCCCTCCCAAAAAAAGGACAAACTGTTATTGCCTTAGTTATAAATGTCGTAGTAATTCTTCTGGCTCACATTTCAAGAAGATATTTGAAAACAGATCCTTCATCATCAGAAAGATTTAATAGAATTAAAATACTTCAGAAATATTTGGGTTCTCCACAAAAGTATAGATATTCTTGATAAAAAGGTGGATTGTTCTAAGCTACAAGGTGTACTAAAAGTAAGCATAAATGTGCATTTTTTATTAATGTCACTCATTTTGAGGCCCAAGTGTTTGGGGGAAATAGTGCCAGTCAGGTTTTCTGCCCCACAACCGAACTATTTCTTTCATAATACAATCTCATCTCAGAAGAGCATGAATTGCAAAAGTAGCACTTCAAGAAGTGACATTTTATTCTTAGTAAGATACAAACTTACAGAAAATAGCTAATTATTTTGCTGTTGCTATGGGATAATTGATGATTTTATACCTATTATTTTGGTTTTGGAAGAGAAGTAGCATTTCTGTTTCATTGTAAACCTTTTACTCTGCAGCATTTCTAAGAAAGGCCATTTTCCTTCATGCTAATTAGCAGGAATTATTTTTTTGCCTTTAGAAGAGAAACAAAAGTGTAATAACTGCTATGAAAGAGCATGAAGAGCAATCACTTATTCCTGCTACAATCCCCCAGAACAGTGACATAACTTTTTGGAAAGGGAGTACTTTCCAGAGGAAATGGTTCTGGATGCTCCCATTTGATCCTGTGCCAATTGCAAGATTATTAATTTATACTCAGTACAGACAATAATTTTTATTCTTCATCACCTTTTTACTGTTCTGTGGTGGTTTGTTGTGGGTTTGTTTTGTTTTGGGTTTTCCCCCCTCAGAATATTACAATTTCAAATTGCTATGGACCATGCTCTCTTCCAAAAAATAAAGTAAGGTGTGACAAACAGAATATGAAAGAGCACAAGATCTTATAAAACAAAAAATATCAGAAAAAACACTGATTCTGCAAAGTTAGCAAAATTTTCAATTATTCTTCAAGATTTCTTCATGCTTTTAACTGTCAGGTATCCCTTCACAAACAAATAAACAAACAAAACCTCAAAAATAAACAAACAAACAAAACTAAACCAAACAAAACCTAACCAAAATCATACTAAGCCTTCACTTAATTTGGTAAAATGCAATATTACTTGTCTTAATAATAAAACTACTGTGTGATAAATTTGATGAATCACAGCCTTTTTTAATGTAAAAATTTTCCTAGATCAAACAGTACAAGCAAGTCTCTAATTTTGAAATTACTTTATGTGATGCACTCTGTTATTTTTCAATATTTCATATGAAGAGTAGGCTAGTCTTAAGCTGTGTCTATGTATTTGGTAAAATCATGAACAATCACATACGTACAAATACAACAGTAGGTTTTACTTTATAAAACATTCTGTCTAAATGAGAAAAAATGGAACCCCTGGAAGGTGAGAAAACTCACACATTAAGGGTTCTGCAGAGATACAAGTTGTGGAAGCTATTATAGGTTGTTTTGTAGTAAGATCCAGCAAAATTTCCGTAGGATTGCACAGCAAACATACCTAAATGATGATCACTTTGTCTCTTCTGGAGCTGTGACGTGCTCTGTGCTTCACAGTCCTGATGGCATTACTAAAGATATTAAGGTCCATTATATTTTGCTTAACAAACAAACAAACCCCCTCCAAACCCAAAAAAACTAAAAAAAACCTCGAAGAGGATTCATGAGCACTTTTTAAAGAGTAACTCTTTTCTACTAAGTGTATTTTAGTTGTTTATCTGCTTACAGTCTCACCCAGCACTGAAGCATATCCTCTCTACTCCATATTTAATTTGCTAAAAACAACACTAGCAAATTATTTTTGTCTTAACACAAAGTATTCTTATTTTCTTAGACAGAAATTGTTTCCAGCTGCTCAATACGGCAAAATAGCGTTCATGCACTCTCCTATAATAAAACTTAAATGAACTGCTGAAATATTTGGTATGATATTGGTAGTAAAACTCATTTGGTATAAATCAGATCAGCTATTTCATTACCAAATAAGCAAAACAAACAAGGACAAACTGATAGTACTCTTCACAAAGCATTGTACCGCTTGTTTAATCTGAATTATATCAATTTGTCTGTCCCAGATTTTAACTATTGGGTTGCCTTAAAACTTTGTCCTTCAGACTCAGGAATCCCTTACCAGAGCTGATTCTGTGTTTATTGTTTTAGCTACTCTGATGAACAGATCTTCCTTAATGAAGGAAATGAACTGAGGTCCAAGTTGTTCACATCACAGATCAACAGATTTAGTAATTCTTCTTTATTTCCAGATACTCAGATTTTTTTGGTAGCTTAGCCCAACACCAACCAATTATAAGATAGTAACTTCATAAACTGACACAGATTGTATTTGATTTAGTGCTTATCTTTCGTTTTGAATGGCCATCTATGTCACTGATGAAAAGGAAAGCCTTCAGGTCAAACTCATCTCAGGTGTAATTCTGCTGCATATAGTAACTACACCCAGAACTCAAATTGTACCCTGTCACTTCAGGCAGACTACTGTGTAGCTCATGCTGCTGCCTGGGGATCTTGTGCATACATGGAAACCACTGTTAGTGAAGATGTATATTCATGTAAGAGATAAGAAACTTGACTTTTCTGAGCAGAAAAATCAAGATACTTCAGAACAGCTCACACGTGGCCTGGCAGTTTACTACCAGAACCAATAAAAATACTTAAAAGAGTATAAAAAGCAGTATGGTCGCACACTTCGCCTATACTCTGACATTATGAACTGTATATTGTTCCAGTTAATTAACTTTATTTTTGCATCTATAAACATGTAGAATTAAGAATAATCACTCAAAGTGGTGACTGTATATAGCAAGTGAAAATTAAGAGGATTATGGTTGTAACTCCTGTTACATTAAAAAATACACAAATCACAGCTGCAAAGACTTGAGCTTTCTTTTTGAATATAGGCAAGACTGAACTGATGACAGAATGTACCATATATAGCAGTGAATATACCATTTGAAGTCCATAAATTCTCACAAAAAGTGCATGTGTTCAAGTGTTGACTTTGCTGTGACAAGAAAGGTCTTCAAATATTAGATGGAGATTTCAGTATTTCTGGGATTGATGGGAAGAAAAATGCCATTGCTCCTATGAGCAACTGAGATTGTTTAAGTTCTCAGTTGTAACAACTAAAATTGCATGTATTTTCTCATGGAGTGTACATTGGAAGAGAAAGAGTTCTAAGATCTCAGGATGAAATCTGAAACATGAAATATTGCTTGATACAAGATGCAAGTTTTAGATTAAGCACAAGGGAGATCCTGGATCTTCCTCTCATTCAAATAACTTGAGTTTTCACTTTTATTCCTTTATATTGAAAAGAAATATGTTGTACTGGCTACTGGCTAAGCTCCAAGTGTTTTTGTTTTTTTTTTTTTTAATCTAGTGAAAAGACTGTTCGGGTTTTTTTAATTAAATTGGTACTTATTTCATACTACTTTGATTATTTTCTGTAAGAACTATTATGGGATAACTGTTACAGAAAGCGGAATTTCTGTAATGATCAGTGAAGGGAGAGTAATAAATATACATTGAGACAGATGGAGAGATTTAACCAAAACTCACAACTCAGTAACTGGTTACAATGATTAAAGTTACAGGTGTGTCCCTCCTATTACTTTCTTCTTTTCCCTTAATTTCCTTTTGGTTGGGTTTTGGTTTTATTTTTTTTCAGATTTTCTCTAATCCAGAAATATTACTTTTAATGTAATTTTTAATTTCTCTCAGTCAAATTGTGCTTTAAAATTCAGCATTTAGTTCATCTACATTACAGTACTAAATTCATAGTACTGCAGCCTCAATTCCTTATTTTCTATGCTTTACCATTTCCACTAGTTCAAGTTCAAAGCATAATCAAGTGGTCATGCTGAATGAAAGAGTGGAGGTACACAGTGCTTTAAATATCAATGTGTATTGATATTTCTTACCACTTCCGAGGGCACATAAGTTGGAAAGGGAAGGAGTTTATGTATCTAGATTAGACAGAGAAATTGAAATAAACTGTGCCAGGCAAATACTGACATAGTGCAGTACTAAAGAGCCTTTATAACTAGGTATCATCATTTGCAAGCTCTTTCTGAGTACCTTGTCTTGTAAGCAGTGATTACACAAATGACAATGTGGAATAAATAAGAACAAAATCAAATAATGGCATTATTTGACTAAAATTAACTTTTAAGATGAAGAAGGAAATCTGTAGAGGATTCTGTAGTGAAACCTAACCCACAAACATGGTTTTATAATTAAGGCATGCTTTCTGCTTAAGATAAGGAAGGGCAACAAAACACTGAAGATGAGTTAGCAATACAAGATATGTATTTAACAGGTTCTTTAACAAGTTATTTATATTTGCCAGTATATATTTCCATGGCAACTTCATGAACAGGTGAAATTAAGGTTTGACTTCTTCAAGTAAAAGGCTAAGGAACAGAGGCTGAATATCAGGTATGTTTATGTTTTGTGGAGGAAAATTAGTTTTTATTCTCCTGTTACCCTTTTGTTTATATCTTGGCAGTGAAAAGCAATGCTTCAAATGCGGTGCATCAGCAAAAAGCATAATGTGCACATGTTGGTCAAATGCAGAATACTTCAGCAGAACATCAATCAAAAACAATTTCATGTAAATAAAAATGTATAAATTAGTTCTGTAAACCAGAAGGGCTTGAAAACAAGCTTGAAGACAAAGCCACATGGTGGACATGTATCTGCTTAGGATGCTTATGTTACAGCCCTGTACAGTGCCTTTAAAAAGCTTTCCAAAGGGAGAAGGAAAAATCCATTAATAAAAAAGAACATTAGACATTCAGAGAAGTCGCAAGACTCTTAGATGGTTTTGTGTTGGTATTTTTGGAATTTTTTCCCTGAAATTGTCACAGCCTGCGCTGTAAAGGTGCATGCACATGAGTCTGCAGTGTGTCCTGGCAGCCAGGAGGGCCAACCGTGTCCTGGGGGGCATCAGGCAAATCATCATCAGCCGGTCAAGGGAGGGGTTTGTCCCTCTCTGCTCTGCACTGGAGTGACTCACCTTGGGTATTGTGTGCTGTTTTGGGCACCGCAATATAAGAAAGATATTAAGCTCCTAGAGAGTGTCCAAAAGAGGACAACCAAGATGGTGAAGGGCATTGAGGGGAAGCCGTGTGAGGTGTGGCTGAGGGCACTTGGTGTGTTCAGCCTGGAGAAAAGGAGACTGAGGGAAGACCTCACTGCAGTTACAACTTAATTGTGAGGTGAAGAGGAGGGGCAGGTACCAGTCTCTTCACTCTCATGACCAGTGACACAACCAGAGGAAACGGCATGAAACTGAGCCAGGAGGGGTTTATGTTGAATATCAGGAAAAGGGTTTTCATCCACAGGATGGCAGAGCACTGGAACAGGCTGCCCAGAGAAGTAGTCACAGCACCAAGCCTGACGGAGTTTAAGAAGTGTTTAGGCAATGTTCTCAGCTGCATGGTGTGATGCTTGGTGTGCAGGCCTAAGAGTTGTACTTAATGATCCTGACACGTCCTTTCCAGTTGAACATATTCTATAATTCTATGATTCTATGATATCAGACATGGCATAACCTTCACATATGTGAAGGTGTTTCAAGGTGGTTTGTGGGGTTTTTTTGTGGTTTTTTTGTGGGTTTTGGGGTTTTTTTTTTTTGGTGTGTGTGTCTTTTTGTGTTTTGTTTTTTTGTTTTTGTTGTTGTTGTTTTGTTTTTTGGTTTGGTTTGGTTTTCATTTAATTTGTTTTGTGTTTATTTAATTTTTTTGTTTGGTTGTTTTTGTTGGTTGATTTGTTGTTGTAGTTTGGGGTTTGTGTGTGTCTGTACATGTGTATGTGTGTGCGTATGCGTTCTTTTTTTTTTATTTATGTCACTGTTCACAGATTAAAACCAAGTGTTACGCAGTAATTAAAATGGAATTTTCTGGATGCTTAGGGCTTTTATATTTCTAAGTACAATGTTTTTTATCACCACAATTTTAGAAATACACATTAAGGAAAAGTTTTCGATTATTCAAAAGTGTGATGTCCAATTCTGAAATTGTCTACACACGTTCATACTAGTGAAGCATGACAGTATCCCATCAATTGAAGGGGCACTTATTTTCTACTAAATACCAGCATACTTGAGAGGCAATTATTTGTGCCATTGTCATTGTGGCAGTGAAATTAGTTTACATAAATATACAAAATGGAGAAACATAGAAAGATTTAAATCAGATTTACAGAAACTTTGTACTTTATACAATTACCATCTCATGATGTGGAAAATAAAATGAAAAAAAACCTCCTCAATCTCGGTCTCCTTCTTACCTCACTAATACTTTATATTTCTTTGTGCATACCTATTTATATATGCAAATGTTAGCACTGAAATTTCGGGGATGGTACAAGACTGCCATCTGCAGGCTATAGAAGAAAATGCTTTTTAAAAGGTTAGAAATTGAATGATTTTTAATAGCGTTTTTTTAAAGCAAATTCTGATGCTTTTTTTTCCTGAATGTTTTGCTAATATCTGCTGCAATCTCTGAGAGAGATTTTTATACTCGATATTTACACTGGAATTGTTGTGTTTAGAGTTTTAAAACATATAAATCCAAGTCAGCAAGCCTTAATTCACCTCTCTGACAAGTTCATTTTGTGCTTTGTTGCATAAAAAAGTGCTTCTTCACAAAATGTATTGAAATCACACTTTTTAGCAGTAGAAAAGTTTTAGATATGAGTTGCTGATTACCACAGCATATTAAAAATGCAACAAATTATTTAAACAATTAAAAAATGTGAAGTTTCTTTAGAAATATGTTAAATGAAAAAGTACAGGTCTTTTGACATATATACTGTATATATTTTACTTATAAAACAAGCATTTATATATATTATCTGTATTTGACAATTATTTTTGTACAACAAAGTTTATTTGGTTTTGGCCATCATGAATCCAAACAGTCATTGATGTTTTCTACTAAA
>VWZG01011051.1:67335-88145 GCA_013396735.1 Grallaria varia
AAAAAAAAAAAAAAAAAAAGAATCACCACCACAAAAACCCTCAACTTCTATTTATTTTATTATATATGCTTTGAATCTTATTAATTCATTAAAAAAACAAAATTGAAAAATAAAATAATAATAATAGAAAAACCCAAAACCACAGAAAAAAAAAAAAAAAAAAGAATAAGCCAGGAAATGCATAACCTGAATAAACTTGACCATTTTATTGGATCTCTGTATATAGTCACTTGCAGAACTCCTGCTGAAAGTAACAAGAGCTTTGCATAAAAAATGATGGCAAGTCTGTGCACAGTAATCAGCTACAAACTTCTAATAGGAGTCATCATTCTGCCCTAATAATAGCTACATTTAAGCTGAGTAATAATAAATTAACCAGCAATAGATTGTTTTGTGTTGTTCTTGTTTTTAATTACTAGAACAACAGAAAAAAGCTCTGAGATTTATATATTATTTTTTATGGCAGCAGCATTTTCTCTAGTGTGCAATATATAAGGCTTATTGGGAGACCTGAGCAGATTCACCCTGAAGAAAAGAAGGCAAAGACAGACTCTAATTGCTTTCTTCAATTACCTGTGGTGAAGTTTTAAAGGAAATGGAGCTAGACTCTTTGTTGTATTATACAAGGAAAGAAGAGGCATTTTGACAGGACTTGCAGGAAGGGATGTTCCAGTCAGGGAAAAAGGGTTGAGGAGAGAAAAACCAATGAGGGTTGTGAAGCACTGGAAGAGGGACACCAAAGGTTTTGCAGAGGTACTAAAATGTGACTGGCCCCTTTACGATCTGATCTAACCTCAAAGCTGACCCTGCTTTGAGAGCAAAGTCAGATTTCCAGAAATTCTGTCTAGCCTAAATTTTTCATAAATATTAGCATTTTTTGAAAGATTTTCCTATCAAATTTTCCCACAAAATTTATGTTGATTTCTGTGGGATTTGGATCAGGCAGTTAGAGCAGATGCTAATGTAGTTTGAACCCCACACCTGTGAGTGTCAAGAATAAAGGAAAAGTGCAAATTCAGTGCTAAACAGAAATCCATTTCTGCCTTGTGGAGTTAATTAGCAATTGATTGAAACTAGCTATAAACATATTTGCTGTTAATGATTCTCAACAATGTTCTTTAGGGAGCAACTGTGAAAATATAAGTTTAAAAAAACCCACAAAACTAAAAAAAAAAAAGAGCCAACTCCGTTCTTTTAAACTCTTCTTAACTCATATTATGAAACTTTTAATGACAATTTATTAGCCACATGAGAAAACAAGTAAACAAAAATAGGAGCTACGGTTATCTATGTTCACTGAATGGCTTGTGGCATCAATTTATAGCGCAATTTATCATAAGATACAGGTAAGAATTGGGAATGGCTAAACTGACAAGTTTAACTGATTATACCAAGTAAAAATACAAGAAATATATTTGTTGCTAAGACATGCTGGAGTAGAAATGTGCATGTCTTCAAAATGGAATTACAAGAAGAAAGCAGGACTAGAGCTAGCAAAATAGAGTGGAGTTTATTATATGTAAGGTATAAGGTGAATTAAAAAAGCAGATAAGAAGACAAAAAAAAATAAAAAAATAAAATTGATGCAATGTTTTCACCTACAGAAAAGACAGAAGCCACTCTGCTAAAGGTAACAAAAGTATTTGAAGACTCCTTTGTGTTTTAAGTGCCACTTTACAGAAAAGGAGATTACACTATGAATCTCTTTTACTGCACAATAAGTTTATTTAAAAAAAAAATTAAGAATCAATGCTTTAGGAAGGCTTGACTATGATGTGCTGTGAGTAGGGAGGTGGTAGGTACAGGGGAACGTAACATGAACTTGTGATTATTTCACAGGCCAGAAAGAGCATCTTACACCTGACAGGGAAATGGAGAGGTCACTTTTCTTTGAAGAATTTATTCTCCTTTCTAAATTAATAACTGAATTCTTGACACTTCAGCAGGTCTTGTCTCTAAGTTTTTAGCCAACCATTTTTGGTTGGAAAAACCTTTGCTCTGCTCCAAGGACACCATCGAAATCAACTTAATAACAACATCAGAAAATAGCATGACCGAAACTGCTATTTTTTTTTTTTTTAGAATAGTTACTTCACATAATGGGATTTTTGTAAAAGAAACTAAACAGTTATTATGATTCTTCATTTTTATGTCAAATGCATACTTTTTGGTTACAGAAATATTTTCACAAAAAAAGAAGAGTGAAAATACCCTTTCTATCTTACTACTGAATTTGTCGTTCAGGTTGTGTGTAAACAAATATCGACCAGTATGAATAAAGTAAGCAGTACATGTTGCATGTACATTGTTCAGATACAATGTGCTAAAATTAGATGGATGCTGAATAATCTGAGAGAAACTCTAGACCTTTCTAACTAGAACATTCTTATGGCATTATCTTGAATTGTCCTAAGCAGTATGGAGTACATGTTTCAAATGCTTTGATTTATTCAAATGTATAGAAGCAGAATTAGGGACATGAAGGAATCTCTTGAAACTTGGAATTCTAACTATGAATCTACAACATTCTAAAAAAGAATGCATTTAAAATATTTTTTTTTTAATTAGTGGTTTCACTTTCAGGAAGATAGTTTGGTAGACATTTAATTGGTAATTTAATAAATTCCCAAGGACAGAAAGCTTTGTTTGGCACCTCACTCCCTTTGACTGTCAGCACAGTAGGATAGCTAATTCTCATTTCTGTCTTAAATGATGACATCATGACCGCAAGTTGAAAGTTTGTCAGTCTGAGATCTCTAAAGATCAAGCAGAAATACTATGAGCAGATGCTGCAGATAGGGGCTGATGTCATTTTGCTTTTAGCTCCCCTATATTTGCTCTGCTAAAGTCAATGCAACAATCACAGTATCTCACATGGTAGTCGTGGTTGGAAGGGATCCCTGGAAATCATCTAGTCCAGCTGCCCTGCTCAGAGCAGGTCACCCAGGACAATGCCCAGTCAGGTTTCTAATATCTGCAAGAAATGGGACTCATGTTTGATCACTTTTCAGAGTTTAAAAAAAAAAAAGGCTTTTGTTACAATTAAGTGGAATTTCCTGTACTTCAAATGGGGCCCCTTTTCTCTTGTCCTCTCAGTGGGCACTGTTGTGAAGCATCAGGTGCATCTTTGTTACTCCATGATATCAGGTATTTATATCAATTGATTATATCCTCCTTGAGCCTTCTATACTTCACACTGAACAGTCCCAACTCTCTTAGCCTTTTTTCAGAGGAGAGTTACTCCAAACCCTTATTCATTGTCATGGCCCTTTGCTAGACTTGCTCCAGGATGTCTGTGTCTTCGTTGTACTGAGGAGTCCAGAATTAATTACAGTACTCCAGATGTGTCTCACCGGGTCAGAGCAGAGGGGAAGGACCACTTCTCTTGACCGGCTGAAAATAGTCTCCTAATGCAGCCAAGAAGGCTGTTGGCCTTCTGGACTGCAAGGATGGATATTCCACCAAATCCATGTTCATTTTCAGAGCTGATTAATATGTAGCAATGTCAGCCAAAATCTAATCCTCTTGTACCCTATTGGCTGCTTCTATCCTGACAAAGGTGTTACAGACCATGATTTAGACTGAATTCATATCTTAGAAATCTTTACACATAAGAACGGCTCCCTGAGAATCTGGGTTATTTTGAACTTTAAATGTAAAAGTTCAGCATCAATGAATGTCGCTATTACAGTTTAACTACCCTGAAAAAACAACACAGAAGTGTACAAGTTCTATTCAGTTAAAGCTGTTTGCTTTGTAGTTCACCCTGTTCTAAGAACTATCAAAAGTATTTCCACAGTATTTTAGTTCAATTTAATCCGCTAATTTCGTTGAACTTTCTGTATTTACGTACATTTTACCCTCTGAGAAAATATCTGTGCCATATTCTTAGCAGAAATCTAGATTCCTACAGAAATATTCAATTTAAATAATTGTTCCATATTTAAGCAAATTTTGCATCGGTTTAATTAATTAAATAGTACAATAAGATCTAAAGTTATAAATGAACAAACTGATTCTGCCTAAATATTCTTAATTTGTATATAAATATGGTTCCTTCCACAATACGAGAGCGAACAAGTTGTGTGTGGTGCTCTCCTAGTTCTAATCCCTTTACGATACTTTAATAAACTGCAGTGGAACTAATCTGAAGTATATGTACTGTGGCAAAATAGAATAAAACAACATCTGCTATAGAAATATCTATCACTAGCCCCATATTCTCAAAGCCTTCTCCTAGGTGGTAATAAGGAGATATAAATGACTTGGTTCTGCCAATTTCTAGTTGTGTAGTCAGTGTGAAATACAGAGTATAAAATGTTCCTCTGTCACATATTTTGGTGGTGATTGGACTAACTAGTGAAATATGGAATTTTATTCTTGATACTTCAAGATAATAACAATAACTGTAAAACTAATATTGTTCTTTCCTATAATTGCTGCTATTCATCATATGGTGTGAGAAATTCAGGAACAAATACAGGTCACTTTGTTTTATTGTAGGCTTCTAGATCAAGAACTAATCAAGGAATGATAATGATGACTTACATTTGAAGACCAGTTTACGAAAATAGAATTATATTAATAGTTTTATGCCTTCCAGCAGTCTTTCTACCCACCCTCTGAATACAAAAATGCTGTACTGAAACTACCAAAACTGTCAGTGACACATACCCTGTGGTTAGCACAGTGATGTAATGTAGTAAATTGATGCCTTGCCTAGATCACTTACATTTCATGATGGGTCTTGAAAAGTCAAGGGAAAGATACACTCAACTCAACTGTCAAAACTGAAGAAATCTTAACAAGTGATGCTTTATAGCAATTTGGAATGTATGACTTCATTATACTCATTTTTTTCCCCACATTTACCTCTTTAGTGAAATTTGTCAGGCTTTCTATTTATGGGAATTTGCAATTGTTTTCAAGGCATTGGCCAAATAATTTTTCTTTTTTTGAATAGAATGATGATTTTTCTTCCGATTTCACTCCCCAGTTTAATAAAATCTTAGTCATGTAGAATAAGTGTATTATTTTTTCTTATCTTCATTAATGTTTCAAAACCACCAGTTAAGGGTTATTGACTGTTTGAGTTTGTTCTGCTGTGAAAGGTTAAATTTGTATTCCAAGAAAACTAAAAAAAAAAAAAAAAAAAACCAGAAAAATTCAAAACAGACTTATTTTAACCTAATTATATGTCTTGTGAAAGTAATTAGAAGATACTGACTGTGCTGGATTTTTAAATTGAACCCCCTTTCCTTTCTTTTGTAATCTACATGCATTACTTACCATGGTTAAATTTTCTAAAGCATTATCCATACACACTTTCTACATATTCTATGACACTTTACACATGCAATTAAAACCAAAATATATATTTCTGCTAAAATATTTTTTGCTGGCCAGTTCCCATCTCTTGTTTGTCTCATATTTTTGATGAAGTTAAAAAACTAAAATAAGTTATCAGTTGGATTATCAAATTAGAAGAGCTGCTACCTCTAAGGATGTTAAAGACAGCAACTTATTTAGCAGAATACTCTAACCAGGATTTTGCTTGGTTAGGTCAAGGTGGACTCAACTAAGCTAAATCTGTGGTAACTCCCAGTTACAAAGTTGTGATATCTGCAGTTCTCCAAACAAGAGGGCAGAGCCATACAAGGTCTAAGCACATGAAGCAGAGGCAGGAACTGGTCACAGGGTCCATCCAACATGGCAAAGGAACCAACATGGCCAGGTATAGGTGAGGCCATGGAGGTCCTATCAGGAGAAAGAGGACACAGAAGGCAGGTACACCTACAGTGTAGCTTAGTACAGGATATGAATGGTTCGATTTATTGATTCATTTTGGACAATCTGTCTCTAGGTCAGGCTGGATCCAGTGGTTTTTTTTGTCTTCCCACAGTAAACATAACAACATATAAACATCATATCTGAAAAGCATAGTATGTTGTGCTGACTGAAAAAAAAAAAAAAAGTGATGATGTTCTGATTGTTCTGATTATTCTGAAATAAACACAAATTTGGATTTTTACAGATGTTCATTTCAAATAAATATTATTCTTAATCTCACAGGCATACTGGCAAAACAATATTTCAAAACAATTATTGTAGTGTATTTTGTCTTTCCCAAATCTTCATTCGTGAAGCCTAGCCATGATTTTGTCTTTACTCTCAGATCTAACAGCTCAACATAATTTTTAATATTAGAAGTTCCAGCATTCACCATACACCATATTTCTGTGCTATAGATAAGAAAAAACAAATTTTGCATTAAGTTCATTTTTTAGAATGACTAAATAACTCTGAGTGACTTTCTGGTTGTCTGAAGTTTTCTTTTTTTCTTTTTTCTCTTTTTTCTTGTACTTTTTTTTTCTTTTTCTTTTCTTCCCTTTATTCTTCTGAAATAATCCACTTCTGATCATGTTCTTGACATTTGTTTTTGTTTACTTCAATTTGATTTGTTTGGGTTTTTTTTTGCTTTTAATTGCATTTAATGGAATTCAATTGTAATAACAATGTTAGTCAATAATTTTCAACACAACATCTGGGCCCAGAGCCTTCTTGCCTCTAGAGAAGAAGGCACTGCTTTATTATTCTGTTATGTCTGTATATTATCTTTTTAATAATGCATGATTGTTTCTCTTACCAAGATAGAATGACATATTTTAACAGATTAATTCTCACTTCAGGTCTTCAGGAAAAAAAAAAAAGCCTATTCCCCTTCTTTATCTCATTATATGATTATGACATTGAGGTACAAATTCACTAGTAAGCTATGGTTACATGGGAAGTCTGCAACTTGGGGCAGTACCATGGGACCTTTTGCTTTACCACTTTCTCCCAAATAAAACATCTTCATTAAAGACTTGAGCAAATGGGAAAAGAATAACATGAAAATAAAATGAAAAATTGCTTCAGCACAGAAAAAAATAGTGAAGTTACCAATTCTGTGATATTTCAGAATCAACTAAGCATCAGCAGAGTACTTCATACTTTTATGTTTTTTGACTTCTAATTTTAATAAGTGCTTTAAAAATAGTACCTGAATTTGTGTTGAACTCTGAATTTCATCCTACTACTTTGCTTTGCTAGACAGATTTGATGTAAAACTGTTACAGGTTATCAGATTTGGTATAACTTTCTGTATCTTTCTCTTCATTCTGCAGACAGATGCAGTCCTATGAAGAAATATATACCTAAATGTATAAATGTTATCTTGTATATAATCTTGAAATTCAGATATTATTTTTCACCTCTTTGTACAATAATATTTTGCTGGTTTATTCCTACTATTCACTGAATCAGGGACCAGAATCCACCACATCACTCTTCTTCCTCACTGAAACCTGTGACTCTTTTGTTCTGACAAAGTGCATATGGAGTTATCCCAAGTAAAACACTAATCTTCATCCTGCAATCCAGATACAAAGAGACCTCACATGGAACTGGAGAGCTCCTGAGCTGTGGGTAAAGGGTACGGCACCTGTCAGCCACATTTTGTGCAGATTAATCTGATAATTAAGTTGGTATTGTGATTATAGGATGGGGTTTTGCAAGTAAACCAACTGTAAGTTAAAAGAAAACCGTACGTGCTGAACTGATCAGTGCTGAGAAATAAGTATGCCCAGGCCATGCAAAGAAAAGTAGCATGAACTTCTAGTGAAATGTCATAGGCGAAACTTCAGTTACTACATATTTCCAAGGATAAATTGAAACTGTACTGGGACTTTGAGGATCCGAATTAAGCAGTTGTATGGCAAATGTTTAAACTCTTTCTTTACTCTGAATCCAGTTATACCTTATTATAGTCAGGTAGAAAATAACTCTTTACTTTCCTGATGTGTCAGAAATGCATGGTAACAATTACGAAAATACTCCCAGAAAACAACAAAAAAAACCCAACAAAACTCAAACTTCTAAGGTAGGTACTTACCAGGGAAATATAGTTCGGGAAAATAGATGATCTTTCTCTAGTCCTCCTCCCCTATCACATGATTCACCAATGAGTCTTCCAATGAGACCAAAGTTGTTGGAAAAGTCATGTGACTGGGGAAGACAGAACACTTACAAATTGGTTTGCACACAGTTGATAGACAGGCATGTTCTGTCACTTTGGGCACATCTCTTTAGATATTCAAGGATCTGCCAGTTTAAAACATCATGCCAGTTTTCTTCATTTGCTATCTTCATTAAAGGGAGTAAAATTTTGGAAAATGTCCATGGATCTCTATCTTCCTTACTGGCATGAAAAAGTTGTGTGAAAGACAGCTGAGAATCTGACAGGAGGGACACAGGGAAAAATAAGGGAGTTTTCCAGTGGCTCATTTGCAAGTTAATACCTTCAGAACTAGTCAAGTAAGAAAAAAAAATCTTTGCCTTATAAATTTTTTTAAGTATTTTATTATTCACAGTAGCATATGCAAAAGTAGTTATGTAAATACATAGGTAGAGATGAAAGCAATAAAAGAAAATCTAAGCAAGACATTGTGAGTGTGTTAATGTCTGAAAATAATCATAAAATATCCTGAACAAGTCTGTTTGATTGTTAGCAATTCAGAAAACAACTATTCTCTTTATACTGAAGCTTAGTGACATCCAAAGAGAGAAGTAATATATTTTTATTACATTGAAATGGTTTCAAAATGTTATATTTTTCTTATCCATCTTTTCTGCAGAATTCCAATATAATTATATATACAGATATATAATTGATGAAATAATTTAAACCCTTTTATTTATTTATTTTTCTTTTGATTAAACTTGAAGTAAAGACAAAGAAAGCTACAAAATAAAGGCACCATTATCTGAGGCTTAGTAAAATAAATGTTAGTCTATTGTTTATTAAGCTGTTTGCTGGACTAAAAAAATTGTTTTTTTCTTAAGACATAGTTTTAAAAAGTGCTCTATGCCTTTTCATAGGAATAAATTTGCATTTAAGAAAGTATCCCTATAAAATCTACAGCTCCCAATAAGTAGTTCTGTACCACAGCAGCCTCCTAATAACTACAATTACTAATATTTCAGTTTAAAGCAATTCACCAGTGATAGGCATGGACAGCTCCCTTTGTGTCCCTGGCATTTCATAAACATGGATGGGGTGTTGTCAAAAGTAGAGAACAAGTATAAGCATTTAGGAAATAGCAGAAGCTCACGTACACCTGTGAAAGAATTCTTGGAGCAGCAAGGGACCCTTGCTGGGATGGCTGTTTAGCCTTTCTGTGTTAATGTGCCTGCTTCACAGAGGAGATGCCAGACATTTTAGTTCTTTTATTTGAAGCATATAGACATTTTGACGAAACATTCTTGATATTTCAAAGGTAATCAAAGGAGCATGGAGATTTTGTTCTTTGTAATTTAAGCAGGCTATAAAATATAACAGAGTTTATTTGTCTTGGATGAAATATCTGAACTACACCCTGGGGACTGTTAGACTACACAAAATAAAGTATCCCTTCAAAAGTTTTTCAGTTAGAATGTATTCAATGTGCTATTTCCGAGCAACTTAGAAACCAGAAAAAAAATGGTGAACTGGGTTTTTTAAAAACTCATTTGAAAATGTTGTATTATGCATAGGTTTATGAAATTATGGTCTGGTTATAGAAGATTCACAAATAAGTCATAAAAAGGTAACTGCAGATCTCTGACATGAAGCGAACTGTTTCATAGAGGTGATCATTATGTAAACATTTAGGTAGTGAATATTTAAGACCTAGTTCTGCTCTTACTGCAATAAACATCACCAGCTATATTCAGCAGAAGCTGATATGCCTCCCGATGTCCTTACTTTTCACCCATTTATAGTAAAAATGAAAGCCTTTATAGTAAGATGGTTTGCAAGAATTCATATTCTGTATGCACATTCTATAATTGTTTCTAGGGCATGGGGAATTGGTGATACCATTTATTCACTGCCGCAAAAAACCCTGTACTCTCTGATGTGAAGGGACCTTGCAATTGATCTATCTGTCTAAACTAGTTTTGTTGTCTGGAGAAAAAGAAGGAAGAAAAAATGCTTTCTGTCCTTCATCCTGTGAAATCTATCTTTCAAAAGGAAGCTTTGTATGAAGGCAGTCCTGTTTGTAGGGCTTCGCCTATCTGCACTAAAACAAGAAACTCAGACAACTCTGCATAGAAGATATCATAAAGGAGAAAGATTTTTAATTGTCTCAAGGACTCTTTCTCTACCTTCAACATATAAAAATACAAGAAAATGAAAACATATGGAGAGAGATGGCAAAATACACACTTGTGTTATAGAAGCAAGGAGTGACAAAGAAAAAAAAATGTTTTCTTCCTGGTAATTATGGCAACAAGTGAGGAAAATACTAACGAGGTAGAATTTTTTTAAAAGAAAACTGTTACCTTTATTTTTTGGTGTTTCATATTGTTGACCTGCTCTATCTGGGCCCTTGTGAGAATGGTTTTGTAGCAAATAGTGTATTTGAAAACAAAGGTCACTGCCACTAAAAAAGTGGCACCAAACAAACAAAAAAGTGAAAGTTGTTTGGCTGGTTTTTGGTTTTTTTAGTGGGTGTGATATTTTTTATGCTTTTTAATATACATTTCCTGATGTAGAGAAGTGAAAAATGGGTACGGTTTCTAAGTAAACCTTTGCTCAGCAAAATAACTCCACATCATAATCTGAAGACTAGTCTCACCTGGCTCCTGAAGAAGTAGTTAATTTAGGACAAGTTTTGTTTTGCTAAGAGTAAAGCTTAGCATTCTGTTTTAATGAATGACACGCTTTTCACTTTCACAAATGAGCCTATTTAAAATTTGAGCCAAATATGTACAATGGGTAAAATCAATAACCGCTTGAATTGTCAGAAAATTATCAAGGTTTATTAAATTTCATGCATGACTCACTATCCCAGTGGTACATTAAAAGGAAGATGAACAAATAATTCCATTTCTCTTTAGATAGTACCAACATGAAAAATGTGATTGAAATAGACATTAGGAAAAACTTCAGTATATGTATTATTGTCACTATTAATAATATACAACACAGTTATTATGGGCTTGCTTTAAAATTGTTTTACTGATATAATCTACTTGATGTATGTTTCATATACCCTGCTGCAGCTTCAGCTTAGTTTTGCATTATGATTTTTCCGATAACCTGAATCTTTCTAACCTGCAGTCTTGCATGTATTTTTTAAGACTGCAAAATAGCAGAGCTAATGCTATACTGCATTTCTGAGAAACTGACATAACTTTTAAAAAGAAAAGACAAGAGAATACTTTTATTTCCTGCTGTTTACTTGAGTTTACTGTAAACTGTTTGCCTTTTTCTATTAGCTCTACAGAACAAAAACTATAGACTTATAGCAATGACTGCTGTCAACTGAAGATCCATCCACGTGTGTGTAAATATTTGCACCAGCTTTAAAAATGCCATATGCCTCTAACAGCTGTTATGCACCCACTTTCCAGTTTTTGTATATTCAAATAGCATATAAAGCAGTGAGTACACCATGACTGTATCCAAAGGGAAGAAACTGGCAGATCACGCTGTAGATACTTGAGTAATCAGCAAAAACAAATGGCTTAAATTTAATGTATCATGGAAATCCTCTCCAATGGCTGTTATGCAAGGAAAATATGTTGAAAAAGGATCAGTTCATGGTTAAAGAGTTAGTGCTGCACAATTTTAATCATCACTAATGCACAGGCTAATTATAGGCTGGTAATTGATAAAAATGCTCTGAATTAGCTGCAAGGTTGCAGTTTTAACTTCTTGCTTCAGACCACTCAGTCTTTATTGATGCTGCTGTATTGCCAAAGCCTTAGAATTCCCCCAACAAAAAATTATTTCCCTCTAGGCTCCAGCCAGAAGAGAACAACAGCGCCTCAGTCGCTTTTCTTGTCTGCTTGGATCTTTGCCATAGCTTCCCTGACTGAATCAATTTGCTTTAAAATAGCAGAATTGATTCTCTGATTTATCTTTCCAGCACACAAGAGTTTTTATTCTTTGCTTCTATTTCTTTCTTCTCTTTCCTTTTGCTTTTTCAGATTATTCTTTACACCTATCAAACATTTCTGCTTAATTGATGAAGTATACACGGTGGGTGGCTCTCTGTACTTTGACCACATAAGCCTATAAAACATCTTATAGTGAAAGCTTCTGTCACTAGGCATTATGAATGCTAACTGCTTTCTTAATCCATGCATATATGGAACAGCAGCAGTTTAGTGATAGCTGTTGACACCCACTTCCTGATACAGATGTGTGCTGAATCAGTGCTTTCTGTTAACTATGATATGGGTAATCTCATCCCTGACTAAACATGAAACCTCTAAGGGATATTTCTCAGTGTATATCCCATAGGATTACACATTGCCATTCCTTCTGTTAGTTATACTAAGGGTTGCCCGCTCAGTATTTTAATGTCTGTGTGCTGATGATATACATGATTCTTTCCGGGGTTTTTATGGCAAGTCCACACCAAATGTAACTTGGGGTACTGCCATTGATGGTCAGAGTGACAAAAACTAAACATATGCCAGGCCATCTGCAAGGGCAGAAGGAGTTATATTTCACTAATGATGAAGTGCTAGTGGCAGATGCAAATGCTAAGCCAGGAAACACAGAAGTAAGAGATAAAAATAGATTTTTCAAACAGTTGAAATAGCTTATGACCCACAATTATCCTCTTCTTGACATTAAATACAGCAGAGGAATTAAGAACTCAGAAGTTACATACTTAATGCATTTTCGTGTACTTAAATATTTTAATTTTCCCACTTATCCTTGTTTTCTTAAAATGAAACAAACATACATTTACATTCTGAAGTTTGTTTTTCTTCGAACAAGTTTCTCATGAAGGTACTGACTCTTTCTAATCCTTTTTAAATGACGAATATATTGTAGGGGGTCTATCATTGTCGCTAGGGCTGAACTGAGCCCAGATCAGCTGAAGGAAATTAAATTAAATGAAGTACATCTTTCTTGTTTAAAGTTGTGGCTGTTCAATATCTTTTCTTGTTCTCATCTACATGAGGAGATTGATGGGAAAGATTCCAAACTGTAAATACAAGCTCTATGCTATGCAGCCAGAGATTATTAAGACAAAGAGAGCTCTTTTGCTGTCTCTCCGATTTCAGCGATACCATAAGATTTTACATATTTGTACATTTGTTTATATTTTTGTATTTTTGTAAATTTTATGTAGCTGTATAACTTCTCATATTTGAAGTAGCAACTAGCAGTTTCTATCTGTGTACTGCATTCTTGAATGTCTGAGTTAAGTATAAGATAGCAACTAAAATATTTTATTTGGGACTTATGTACCAGGACTAGAGTAACAATGCATATTGTAGTCAAAACAAGATAGAAGACCCATGAAGTTTGGAAAACCTCCAACCCGGGGAATGTGGTGTGAAGAAGATGATGGTGAAGAAGTAAGGGGTCCTGAGACCCCTGACTCAATTCTAGGAAGGTGTGCCGAGGGGCAGACCCAAGGGAGGTTCTAAGGGTGGTACAAGGGTAGATGGTCTCTGGGTTGGATGTAATCTTTAGTCATGATAATTAAGTACTGATTTAAAAATAGGATTCACTCCTATGCTGCACTTGCGTCTTTACATTTTTGAAACATGAAAGGCTTTTCAGTAAAGAACTCCTGCCTACTTTGCCCCAAATTAAATTGCCTCAAAGGTTTTTTTCCTCATTTTAGGCGGCATCAGAGTTTATAACTGTGCCTTTTCATAGTCTTCTGCAGTGATAGTATGTTTCTTCTCAGTTTTTCCTTCTTAAATATATGTTATACATAGCTGTTTTTAAGCATCTTGGAGAAGTATATTTTTATCCTTTCTCTGGATGCTATCTCAGCACAGTATTTTGCACACATAAAAAGGAAAACTGTGCATACTTCCACTTACTCTGCCTGGAAAATGTTAAACGTTTGGAGTTTTGGTTTCCAAATCCTCTCCTGATGTGATCCTGTCACTTTTTTCACTAGAGAAGTCATTTAAGCCCTGTGCTGTACAGGATATACAGTAGATATATATTTCCATTGCCTTCAAAATATATTCTTCATTTTTTCAGTCTCAGCAGGAATTTGTTAAACTTCAAACCTACTCAAATCCTAGCATTTACCTGGAGCCCTTAACTATTACATGACCTGTCATAAAGTGTATCATTATTAGGAGACAGTATCCTAACATTTTATAATCTTTGAAATCATCTAGTTTTGTGCCACAATTCTGTTAAAGAGATGCTACCTTGTGAGTTTGGTTTTTTTCACAAAACCAAAATTGCAACTCTTATCAAAGTCCTTTATAGGATCAAAGTTCTGCCATTGACTGAAGACTTCAAGGAGATTAATGACAACAAAGCAAATCTTTTCAGAATTTGGCCTTTAACTGTAAAGACCTTTAAGCATTCTTTTTCCAAGTATGCCTACTTTTTAAAAAAGTAATTTGGGCCACTCTCCCATTCATCAGGTACTAGACTGTACGTGTTCTGGCATCTAAATCACATACCAAAATTAATCATAGTAAATCTTCTCCAAAGAAAATGGAATATCTACAACTGATCCTATGTAAAGTAAAAAACAGCAACTTAGTTTGTGGACATGGATATCATTTTACCATGAACTTTCCGATATCATGCATTATACTAATAACAACTGCAACATGTAATCAAAGAAATTCTTATGTTTCTGCTTAAATTTGCCTACTGACTTTCACTGTTTATGATCACACATTAGGGTTTTCAAGAATGAAAGAAACAAGATAATACACATGAAATATCCAGGGAAGTTAGAAATATCTGAGCCATAATGAAATGTGGTTCAGAATGCAATTCAAAGGGAAGGAGAGCCTTGAAAAGCTGTAATGTTAAAAAAGGTCTAAGGATGATGGATAATAGACAGTAAATTAGGTATCGAGCTTGCACTGTAATAGGAAGGCACAAATAAACCACCCAAGCTTAGGCTGCATCTGCAGGAAATGCATGTCATAATCTGTATGAGCCCTGTTGAAACCACTACAAGAACAGTAGGGGCATTTCTGAGGTTTGGCTACTGAAATGGCATAGAAGTTGAAATAAGGGTGAGGAAAATCACACACATACAAATAACTGAAAAGCAGGAGAGACTGGTTGCTAAGTGAGCAAGCCCTGAACAGAGTACACCTCTGGAAATGCTTTCTTGATATAAACACCAAGTGATGACATGTTTTGGGATTGTTATGAAAATTTATTCAAAATTAAGTAAGGAGAGAAAAAGAAATAAAATAGTTGTAGAGGAACAAGTAGCAAGAAAATGGTCAGTAGCTGTTGAAAGGTACTGTTGAGGAAAAAAAAAATTGGCTTACAAGTTCCTGTTCACATATCATATATGCAGAATGCATTCTGCTGGAACATATTATCCCTTCCCTAAGCAACTCTAAGATAAATGTTTTTCTGTGAGCTAAATAGCCAAGATTCCCCTTGGAGAAAGATGTAGACATACCCAGAGGATGTTTCTTCTTATGCCTAATTAGATATCCATGATAGGCCAAATTAATCACTTTCAAGAACAGACTATGTTGAAGGTGTCCACAGCGAGCAGCTTCATTAGACATCTTAGTTACTATGTTTAAAAATTAGTGAGATGAATCCCATGCAAGATAGTCAAATTATGCTTTGCCTGAGTATTTTATGTAAATGTATTAATTTAAGTCTTATGAAAACTTAAACAGAAAACTTGCCAATAAAACCTTATAAATTTTCTAAATTTTAGTTTCTTTTAGGTGCTTTTCTTTTATCCTAATCCTTCCTTCTTCATTTGTCATCTTCTATATTAATTTAGTGTTTAGAAATCCTGCGTAGGGATCATATGTAAAGTATTATGTGCTACCCTCACTGTTGGTGTTGTAAAAATACATAATATATTCTAATTAATTTATAATAGTGCAGGAAAAGCTAGATAATGGGTCAAAAGTATTTCACAGTGAAGTTCAGTTGAAATCTTAGCTCCAAAAGTAATGGCAGAATCTTTATCTGCATGGGAAGCACTTTGCAGTACATGATAGGGGTTACGGTGAATTGTACATCAAGATCTCAGAAGACGAAAGCGTGTAGCATAGATGGAAAGATATAAAAAGGGAGTGGGAATATATAAATGAGGACATTTTATGTAAAATTGTGGTTTGTTTGGGTTTTTTTTACGTTTGCTACATTTAAAGTGGAATAAAATACTCACTTGATTAATGCTCCAAAGATGCGACAGCTACACAAAGGTGAAGACACCTGGAAAGTTTCAGAACCTCCACTAATTCATAAATACATATTTTCTGATGCATTAACTAGTTTTGGTTGCTAGATAATTTTGAAGAACTTTTTCCAGAATTGTTGATAAACTTCTAGTAGAAATAGAAAAAAGAATTGGAATGTCAGTTTCAAATACGGTGATTTTGAATGTGCTATTTTTTTGGGATAACTGGTCTTTAATGCCTGAATAATTTGACCCTTATTCCTACCTTATAGGTATTCAAGATATTATGAAGCACGTCGAATTCTACAAACCCTGGTAAATCACAGAATCAAAGAGTGGTTGAGGGTGGAAGGTACCTGCGTAAGTAATCTGTTCCAAGTTTAAGTCATCTGTTCCAATCCTCTGCTGGGCTAGGGGTACCTAAAGCAGGCTGCCCAAGACCACATCCAGAAAACTTTTGAATATTTTCAATAAGGGAGACTCCACAATCTCCCTGGGCAACCTGTGACAGTGTTGTTATCCTCACATGAAAATGTGTTTCATAAAGTTTTCTGAAGAGGAAGGCTCCAGTGTTTCAGTGTGTGCCCATTGCCTCTGGTCCTGTCGCAGGACACCACTGAAGAAAGCCTGGCCACATCCTCTTTGCACCTCCCCTTCAGGAGTTTATAGACATTGAGAAGATTCTCTTCCACCCTGCCCTGAACTTTTTCTTCTTCAGGCTAAACATTCTCAACTTCTCAGCCTCTTGTAGAATACACGCACCAGCCCCTTAGTCTTCTTTGTGGCCTTTGTTGGACTTGCTGCAGTACGTCCATGAACTGGATCAGCACTCCAAATGTGCTTTTACCAGTGCTAGCAGAGAAGAGGGAAAGTATCACCTCCATCAGCATGCAGGCAACCTTTTGCCTCGTGCAGCCCAGGATATAATTAGCCTTCTTTTCCACAAAACCACATTACTGGCTCATGTTTAACCAGGTGTCACCCAGAATCTTCAGATTTTTTTCTGTGGAGCTGCTTTGCAGCTGAGTGGCCCCCAGCATATATTGGTGTTGGAGTTTTTCTACATGAGGTGCAGGACTTTGCCTTGTTGAACTTCATGAGGTTTACATCAGCTCATTTCTCCAGTCTGTCAAGGTCTCTCTGGATGGCAAGATGACACACTGATGTATCAGACACTTTTCCCATATTGGTATAATCAGCAAACTTGCTGAGTTTACATTCTCCCTCATCATTCAAATCATTTAGAAAAATGCTGAAAAGGATTGGAGCCAGTATTGAGACTTGTGGCACACAACTAGTTACTGACCCTGAACAAGATGTCATATGACTGATCACCACCCTGTGGGTACAGCCGTTCAGCCAGTTTTAAATCCTGCTCACTGTCCTTCTACTCATCTAACTCATACATCAACAGCTTTTCTACAAGGATCTAATGACAGACAGTGCCGAAGGCCTTACTGAACTCCACTGCTCACTCCTCAGTTACCAGGCCAGTACCATCATCACAGAATTTTATCAGAAGCATGACTTCCCCTTGATGAAGCCATGTTGACTACCAATTACATTCTTGTCATTCACATGCCTGAAAATGGTATCCAAGATCCCAGGGTTCAAGGAGAGGCTGATTGGACTATGATTATCTGGGTCCTTCTTTTAAGTCTGTTTAAAGAGAGAGGTAGCACTTGCCTTCCTCCAGTTCTCAGGTACCTCATACAGTCACTGTGACTGTTCAAAGATTGTAAAGAGCAGCATCACAATGACATCAGTCAGCTCCCTCAATACTCATGGGTGCAGTCCATCAGAGGCCATGGATTTATATGTCTGGTTTGCTTAATTATTCCCTGACACAATCCTCCTCTACCAAGTGGACAACTTAGTAACATAAAATCATGGAATAGTTTGTGTTGGAAGGGAAGTTTAAAGGCCGTCTAGTCCAACCCACCTATCAAAAGCAAGAACATCTTCAACTATATCAGACTGTTCAAAGTGCTGTCCAGCCTGACCTTGACTGACTCCAGGATGGGAGCTCTAAAACCTCTCTGGGAAATCTGTTCCAGTATTTCACCACACTCATCATAAAATATGCCTACCCTATATGTCATCTAAGTCTGTCCTCTTTTAGTTTAAAACTATTACCCCTCGTCCTATTGCTCTAGACTTCCCTCCTGGTCTCTTGTGGGAGATCTTGTTAGCAAAGGCTAACTGGTGCCACAAAATGGCAAATCTAAGACTTGCAGTTTCTAAATGAAGTCAGTACTGCCATATTTTGATTTTAGCCTGTTTCTATTTATGATCTGAATGATGGTCATATCCAGGCTAGACATCCTTCTGGTAGATGTTTATAGTCATTGGAGGGAAATGGCTATTTTTAGCGTAGAGTTCTGTTAAACACCACAGCTGAAGTGTGGGGTTTATAATTCAAGATAAGGGAAAATACGTTAGTATAGAATAAACTAGGTCTCCTGGTGATATGGAGAGCCTGTGTGGTAAGAACTATAGAATTTTAATGAATAAGCTCTAGATTGCCCATGATGTACCTGAGCTACCCTATGTGGACACCTAGTACATTTAATCATTTACCCCCTGTGTGGTTGAAATTCCCTATCTAGTCATCTGCATCGATGGGATAAGGGATCAGTTTGAAATAGTGGAGGGCCTGAGACATAATCATGTTATTGATTGAATTCCTAACCATTTCCACAATTGTTTGACTAATTGTTGCAGGAGCTTTCCAAATGTGAACTTCAGAGTGTTTAGGCTATTTCCCTGGGCAGGTCCTGATGTACACAGACAAATCTATATGCTTAAATGAGTTAATTAACATTCTGAATGGTTAATCTGGCCATTGCAGAGACTCCTCAGGCTTGCAGAATTGATCTCCATAAAAAGTTAACTCTTTTCAGAAATAAGAAGTCAAGAATCTTCAGAAGAAGTAGAAATGCCCCTGAAGATATAGACAATCTTGTAGGTAGATAAGATAGTAAGATATTTTGTGTATGACTTAAAATAGTATATAGCAATAGATCATGCAAGTGCTGGACTGTTCTCAGGACCACTGACCAACTGAATAACATAATTGAGCAAAACAGTGGTTTTGGGAATCTCACCTGAGCCAGCTGAAGATAGAGGTGTAAAGACCCTTAATGTTTGGTAACCAGGCAGTGACTAACCACCTAGTTTGAAATATTTAGTTCACTACACAAACATTGACAAGACTATGACAGGACTGTGAGTTTTAAACATTGGTTAGATGAATCCCTCCGCTGTAGTAGATACTACAGTTAGAGACTCTCAAGATCACTACTTGAGTTCAGGATTTATGGCAGCAGCTAAGCTCCATTTCACTGCCTAAAACACAGGAAACTGAATTGCCAGAAATTCTCTGAAGAATCTCTTCTCAAACATATAGCCATCAGTCTTGATTATGATTGTTTGACATATACCAATCTGGAAAGTCCAACTATTACTACAGAAACTGCTGCAATATTGCTTTTGCTTGAGAGATGCTAGGTAGTGTGTTTGTTAGAGATGAACTCTGAGTAATTGAGAACAGTGATCATATGATCTTCTTTAAGCCCAATGGGTGCATTAGAAGATCACTGACAGAATACAAGGACTGAAAGCAATTTATTCAGACCACTATATCACACGAACTTTTACCTCAGTGACTCCAAATCTGATTGCCAACCCTTTCCCGCATCTAAATCAAATAATGAAAGTTTTAGAAGAATCTGAGTAAACATGCAAATTTCAGAGCACTCAGAATGGTTGACCTTTAAACAGAAAGGAGTTCTCAATCATAGCAAATGCAGACTTAATGCCCTATATAATTCTGAATTATCATTAACAGTTAGAAAGGCACTTGTAATATGTCAAGAATAGAGCAGCTCAACAAAGAAAATGTTCTTCTAAAAATTTTTGCCTCATACATCTTGGTAGCCCTTGGAGACTTACCTTCCACATTAAGATTTGACCCACAATGTATCTCTTAATTTAAAGAAACTGCCAGAAGAAATACTTCAGAGAATATATTCTGTTTGTTATTTTTATGTACTATGAACTGCATGTCTTCAAGGGCCATGGGGAATTGCAATTGGCATAAGGATTTTCTTGAAATTTTCATCAATAGCTTGCTTCTCCCTGCAACAGATGATTTCATGTAGAGATTGTACTGGAGGAATTCAATGGAGAAAAATACAGCAAAGAAAAGTTTACTTCCCCCAAAATTGTAAAAAAAAATAAATCTTGATTTTAAATGTGTGCTATTAAACTCTAGTAATATGCGAATTGCTCTGATTATTCAGTAAAGTTAATAAAAATGTCTCAGACATTAAATCAGCATCACAGTGAGACAATGGTTTATACCAATGTTTAGAAACACCAATAATTATATGTTTAACAGCACAATAAAAGATATAAAACTTGGATATACATCTAAGTTTTTCTGCTTGTGCCTAGATAAACTAACATACATATAATGAGCCTTTTAATGGTTTCCTTCCACTTTATCTTCTCAAGTTTCTGATGAAAGCAAGATATTGCGTATAGAAAGAAACAAGGGGTAGGATATATATTGTTTTACCCCAGTATACCCCAATACAGAATTATAAC
>VWZG01011051.1:94579-105335 GCA_013396735.1 Grallaria varia
ATGGTATTCTGCAATCTCTTTTATCACTCGGATACTATTCAGTACAAAGAGAAAACATGTTTAATTAAACTACCTAGAAAAAACTTACATTATAACTTATGCTACTTCTATTCTAACTGAACTCTTGAAGAAAAGCTGGAGTATAATAGCAGATCAAAAAGTAAGGGGTTATTTTTTAAATAATGGAATACAGTTTTATATATAATATAGTCATCATTTTTGTCTCCAAATTATTTTTTTATGTTTGTCTATGTTAATTTTTTTGGCTTGTTTAGAGTAGAACAAAGCACTGATGACAGCATAATAGCAAAGAAAATTAAGAAATCTTCCTAGATTGTATAGTCAGTCAGATTACCATAGTCTTTTTAAAATAAACTGCAAACATTTTACCCAATTCTGTTTTCAGCACTTCAAAACACACAGTTCTATTCCCTTTTATAGAGGGTAATTGTTCTATATATCCTTAGCATTTATTGTGACTAAATGTGAAAGTATTAAACATAATGATTCTGTTTGCTTATGTATTTGTACCATTTTCCTCCACAGCATACAGCAGGTCATTATATTCAGCTTATCTCTGTTTTATTGCTCTGACTGCCTCTTTGACGGGTGAAGGTATTTTGTGAAGGCTTCTATAGACTGTAAAATAAGAACTTCTAATTAAAAAATTTCTGATAGGATTTTTGATACTGAAAATGTTACTTAATATCTTGGCATCTTGCTTCTTGCTTTGAAACAAGGTTCCCCAACAATTGCGCACAGCAGATTTGTGACATGTCAGCCATTTCGAAGTCATGCACAATTCTCCTGAGATCACAAGACATCTCTTCATGTGTACTGTCCCCAGTGCACAGTGCACTGTAGCAAGTCGACCATTAACAGAGATGGCACCTCTGTTTTCCCTTCAGCTAATACTTTCTGGTCTTTTTATCATGCAGAAATGGGTCATTTTACATATATGACCAGGTTACAGAATCAGAACATGCAGAGTTGGAAGGGACCCACAAGGATTATCAAGTCCAAACCTTAGCCCTACACAGAAACATCCCAAAGAGTCACACGTGCCTGAGAACATCATCCAAACACTTCTTGAACTCTATCAGGCTTGGTGCTGTGACCACTTCCCTGAAAACCCTGTTTTGGTGCCCAACCACCCTCTGGCGGAAGAATCTCTTTCTAATATCCAACCACCTAAACCTCCCCTGACACAACTTCAGGCCATTCCCTTGGGTCCTGTCATTGGTCACCAGAGAGAAGAGATCAGTGCCTGCCCCTCCTTCTTCCCTCACCAGGAAGTTGTAACTGCATTGAGGTCTCCCCTCAAACTCCTCTTCTCCAGGCTGAACACGCCAAATGCCCTCATCTGCTCCTCATACAGCTTCTCCTCAAGGCCCTTCACCATCTTTGCCCTCCTTTGAATGTTCTCTAACAGCTTAAATTTTTTTTTTTTTTTGTATTGTGGGGATCAAAACTGCGCACAATATTCAAGGTGAGGCTTCCCCCGTGCAGAGCAGAGTGGGACAATCCCCTCTCTCGACCGGCTGACGATGCTTTGCCTGATGCCCCCCAGGATGTGGTTGGCCCTCCTGGCTGCCAGGGCACTGCTGACTCATATCCAGCTTACTTTCAACTACGATCCCCAGGTCCCTTTTCACAGCACTGCTTTCCAGCATCTCATTCCCCAGTCTGTACAGACATCTGTGGTTGCCCCATTGGAGATACAGAATCCAGCATTTCTCCTTGTTGAACTTCATATGGTTGGTGATTGCCCCGTCCTCTAACCTGTCCAGGTTGTCATTAACATTGGTCATACTGTTCACTAATTAAAACAAAAAATCAGAAATAAGCAAACAAACAAATCCAAACATAACATTAAACCAGAGACTTTGAGTTTAGTATTTGAGTATAAAGACAGTGAAACTCGCATTTAATTTTTTACCTTAATGTCTCAGTTTAAAAAAAACAAAACCCAGGATGTCTGCCAAGGAATGTGAGAAATCCTTCTGGACTAGGAAGGGGCCTCCCTCTCCTCGAGTCACCACAACCTTTGAAATCAAAAGACTTAATCAGAAAAAGTAGAAAAGAGGATAACAGTTCTTTTCTACAAATATATAGAACAAAAAGAAACAGGGCAAGCAACAACACCGTAACAAAACTTTCAAACCCTGAAGTCCCCCTTTGTCTTTCGGTGCAGTCACAGCCACGAACAGCAGGGGGGGCTGTTGGGCCCGGCTGCAGTTCCTCACTGTGGCCGGCGGGGGCGNAGGGCTCTGTCCCAGTCGTGTCAGAGGGAAGGGATTTGCTGTTCGCAAGGGAAGTGGTGAGAGCTCATTGTATTAGCTATTTTGTTAAGCTATTCCCTGAGTTTCGATTGTGTATATCTGTTGTGTTTTACCCCTTTTGTCCCTTTTCCCCTTCCCTTTCCCCTTCTCCCCTTGGGGGTTGGTTGGGGGTTCCCTGGGGTCCCTACTCATATGTACATAGTGTTTCATTGTATATAATTCTATATCTCTATATATAAATATATTTGCTGCAATTTTCCCCCTGCTACCTTTTTTCTCTTTCTCCGTTTTTTTTCGGTGGCTGTGGGGGGGAAGGCTGTCCTGGGCTGCTGAGGGTTTGGCCGGGAGCCAACCCAAACTTACACAACAGTGCTCGGCGAAGGGCTCTGGGTTACCCGGCCCGTGGGGGAACAGGCAGCTGCAGAAACGGGCAGGCAGAAAAGCGAACTGAGATGGACGTCTTCCTAGGAGAAGGAAGCATCTAGGAATGTGTCCAACTGAAAGAGCAGTAAGCAAGATACCTAGTGGATAGGTCTACCTTTCATTCTTGTTGGAAGGCAAAATCAGCTATTTCTGGGTGCCTGTAGGTTTGCTATTATTTGTAGTTACTACAAAACAGTATTTACTGGAGTAGATGAGAAAAAATATAAATAAGGTGGATGAAAAATGGGTAACATACAGCTTTTCTACCCTTTCTTTCACCAAGAAATGTAAGGCGAAGACTTTATTATTGTGCTTTGGAGAACACATAATTAATTTTTGCATTTTTAACTTATTTCTTTTCTGTTTCTCCTTTTATAGTAAGGTATTTTTTGCTTAAGACTTTTCATTCAAGATCTTTGAATAGTGAAATGTAACTCCCAAAATTGGTACAATGTTTCTTGACAACCCATAGAAATTGAACCTGGTCCTCACTGTTGTCAAGCAAAGCATGGCAGAAAAGCTCTACTAGTAAAAATAAAATTCCTAAAGTCAATAAATTGGACAGTTGCTATGAAGATTGCAGAAAAATGTCCATGCTAAGTAGGTGTCCATGGACATATTCTCCTTATTGGCACTGGAATTTTTGCATGCTTTAACATCATCTCTTAAACTCGAATGACCACTCACATACTTATTTTTTATGTTAATTACACACATTCAAATACACTAGAAAATATTTTAATGCTATTTAATACATTGAGAAGGAAGAAGTCTTGCTTGAACCCTAAAATAGGTTCAAGCCCAAATTCAAGCCCAGACAAATGGCTACTAAAGCAGTAGTTAAGTCACTGCTAGACTGAAGTTAAAACATTAGGTTCGTATAAGATAGTCTGCTCATGTTACACAGTTGATCACAGAGCAAAGTGAAAAACTACAGTACAATTCCAGAAGACATAGCTTGATTAATTTCAGGCATAAGTAACAATAAATTAGCTGCACATACTACCATTTATTTAAATTAAATATGCATTTGAAATACAAAGCTGAGATATCCATTAGAAGGGAAAGTTTGACTTTTAGTTAGTACTGTTCTGAACTCACTTTAGTTATTGGTTTCTTGCTAAATAAACTCCTGTAAATACACAAAGTCTTACTTTGGTCTTGTGGCAGAGATAGAAAGAACTAATTCAGGACTAATGTTCATAAATACAGGGGAAATATAAATCACCAATGCTGTAGTTGCAATCCTGTGTGTTTCATCAGTTTCTATGAACTAACATAGCATTTTCTTGTCCCAGGTAATTAATGTAGTACCTTGGGGTGTTCTAGGAAATGTTACGTCTGAGATACCAGACTGCTTCAGCAGCCTATTGAGAGAGTAAAGGATCATCATCTTGTCTTTTTTTTGGACTTGCTAGTATCACACGGTGAGAAGCTAGGAGTTACAGAAGCTTATTTTTCATCATATCAGGAGAGTTTATAACATGACCTAGTCCTATTCAAGCTTTTTCATTTGCCTTCTGAAAACATATTGGCATCAGTCAGTGGCATTTGAGGAGCTTCTTTTGGCAAAAATAAATAAGTGAAACACTTATTCTAACATGCTCAGAACTGCCTTAGCTAAAAAAAATGTCTAGCTAAATAGGTATAAGGTCCACATACTTTTAGATATGTAAGAAATTAAGATTGGTCCTGATCAATCAAAAATGAGAAAATGGAAAAAAATGCTGAAATAACAGAAAGGTACCAATTATATAGTCATAGATGAAGACAATATTATTCTACACAGCGGTGCTGAGTTTTTAATTTTTTTAACTGTAGTTTAATTTTTAATAACACCTTAAAGACAAAATTTGGATGAAACTACTTCACTTGTAAAATCAAAAAAATGCAGTTTGTTCCTTATCTTGACCTGCCTCATAATCTAGAATTTGAATTGGAGTTGTATTTGATGGACAAAGTGAAATGAATGAACAGCATAGTTTTGAGCAAGATTTAATGTTCTCTTCATTTTCCTCAAACAGACAGATGTTGTAAGAACACAATCCATTATGATTTGTTGTAGCAAAACTAGAGGCTTAACTGATGGGATATTAAAGCAAAGATGACCATTATCTCTTAGGAAAGGAAATAGAAACCCTTTAATGATTGAGCTGACAATCTTCACAGTCACTAAGGACATTGATAGGAACATTTTCACCATGGTATGTAGAAACTAGATGTCATCTGTTAGTATTACCTAATGTCAAATTCCCATTCACCATACTAAAAATACAGCCTTTGTAGAGACTACATTCGCTTCACACAAATAGAGGATTCTATTCTTAAGCAGTGTTTCATTTAAAGGGATAAACCTCTGTTTGTAGTCTCTGATTCCCTTCTTTTCAGAAGTAGGAGATATAAAGAATTTATAAGACTCAGCAGACCACAGACACATAGATCTACAAACCCTCAGGGGCATGCCTGGGAGAGCATTAGATCTGCTCTGGAGCACAGCATGAAACAGGTCTATAGGAAGTGCTATGCAAGGAGAGAGGATGGTGTGGTTCTCTCCAGGTAAACCTGTATGTGGGACAATGCTGGGTTTTGTAATACACCTCATAAACTCGTCTGCATATCCACAAAAGAGAGAAAATGGGAAAAGAGGAAGCCCAAATGATGCCCTCACCTGACTCCACAGAGGCTCTTTGTCATGGGAGGGCCATTGGCCCATTGAAGGCCCATCTCCATAAGGTCAGAGCAGCTTAACGATGTGCAGTGGCAGGCACACTGTCTTGATTTTATCTGTCTCAGTCAGAGGGGAGCAGGATGAGGTCATTAGTGCCATCAGTGATTGTGGGATTGATGTGTGTGTTCATCTGTGATATATCCCACCACCTGTGTATAAGTGTAAATATGTATTATATATGTGCCCTGTGTATATGTACCTGCTGGAAATACATTGTCAGCCTCAGTAGATGTTGGAAATAAGAGCATGAAGTCACAGCAGCCTCATCCCTGCAGATTCTCTCTGCATTTTAGTTTCATTTCTAAGGAAAGCTCAGAAAGAGTTTGGGGTGTTTTTTTCCTGTTTTCCTCACATATACCTTTTCATTTTGTAAGTAGTTCTTGAAGATTTTTCTTAGGAATGGAGGCATAAAGAAGATGAGAACTAAGTCAGAAGAGGTTTTGCAGTTCAACGAGCAACTTTTCCTGTTCATAAAATTTTACAAGGTTTTAATATGCTCTTGACTTTACATCTGTGTCTTTGTTTAAGAGACTTTTTAGGATCCTACAAATATTTTTAACACTCTAGATTTTTAATATCTATGTGTCTGAACAACTAACATCAGCTTTAAATGTTCAGAGTAAGTTTGAAAACTTGATTTTATTAATTTTTCTGTCTTTTTTGTGGGTTTTGTTTCTGGTGGTTTTTGTGGGTTTTTTTGAGGGGGGGGTGCGTGTTGGGGTTTTTTTGTTGTTTTTTTGGGTTTTTTTTTAAGAATTTAGAAACACTTTATAATAACAGATGCCATAATAGAACAAGCAAACTGTAACAATAAGCCTTCTGGTTCCTACATCAGTGGCTGAAAATTCAGTGTAAGCAGTTTTCCTTATGTTTGGTCCTAAATCTAAATCTCAATTTCCAAAGACTTTGCTTTGGAGAAGAATTAATGCATTTGAACTGCTAGATTTCTGCACTGAGTTTCTCTGCAGTTGGTGAAGAATCCATCTCTGCAGGCTGCACAACACTCCTGGTGCATGTATATCTCCATGTGTGCCAGTAACATATCTGTCTAATGGACACACACATACATGCAGGCATATACGTGCATGGATAAGTGCATATGCATATATATTTATGCATTAATGTGCACATTTGTGTATAGTTAAATGTTAGCATAAGTTAACTCTCTAATCTCCTCTGAGCTGTATAATCATCTACGCTAGTCTTTTTTGCCTTTCCTTATTGTTTCATTTTTACTACCACTATTTGTAGTGCTTCTTTTTCCAGAAAAAAAAATAATTATCAGAGAATAAAAATATATCATTCACATCATCTGTAATGTGCTGAAACAGTCTTGCTGTTCAAAATAAAGGCACAGCAGTTCAGCATTTGTAAATATAGCTCATTAAACAGTTATTCCTAAAATAGAATGAGCCTGAGACTCCTACATTACTTTATAGCAGACAGAACAATCCAGTTTTAATGATAATTTTTTACAAAGATCTGAAAGTAATGATGAATTTCTGCTAGCCCACAAATATTAATAATGGTTTTTGTACTAAACATTTTACTTATGAGGATCACCTGTGCCTATATTACAAAGTTCTCCTTCAAATTTTCCCTTGCTGATTTTGTTAACCCAGCATCAGACAAGACCATTTACCTCTCATTACATCAATTGTCCTCTTATATCAAGCAGTTCACTGAGCAGGATAATTTTTCACACACTCATAGATCCTTCCATTCATTTAGTATCAGAATAATATTTGACAGTGGATCTCAAACCACTTGATATTAAGGAAGAAATCTAGCTGGCAATGTACAGTCTTTCTGTCAGGTTCATTGCAAATAAATTTTTGGCTTAAAAGTTACCTATAGATCCACTTCCATATGAGTCTTGGGTTTCTTATAATCTGAAGATCTTCAGATTTCTATCAGGTGTAGAAATATGTCCTATGGCTTAAATGAGAACCTTGCATCAATGATTAGATCACTTGTTTTTACTGTTATGTTAATGTGGCAAGACATGTTCCACACATTTTCTGTTTCACGCAGTTCTGGAAGAGTTATAAATACCTACTTTAAGGACTCCTGTTTGTGATAATAACTCCCTCCCAGTTTTTCTCCAGTTTCCCCAGTGGTTCTGAAGTTGTTGGTTGCAAGATCCAAAGACACCTTAAATAACCTGAAATGTTGTCTTTTATCATGTCCCAAGCATCTCTGCTTCACAAGAAATGTAGTTGTTGTCTACATGATATTCATTTATTTCTTTCTGCTCCTTCGAGACATTGTAATCCAGGATAGGATTTGCCTCTTAGTATTCATGGTTACGTTCCCTATATTGCACAGTTAGATTGTGCAATTCCCCATTTAAAAAAAAAACACTGTCGGAAGCCAGAAACGTGAGGTGTATAAGAGATGGAAGAAAGAAAATGAGAAGCAAGAAAAAGATAACGAAGAAGCAGAAGAACATGTGAACAGTCTTCGTTTAAGTGTTAGAGATGTTTTCGCTATTAGAAATAGAGGTTATGATTGTTAAAAATAGGTGTTAATCTATTCTGTTAAAAATCATATATTTCTGTGTATCGTGTAATGTGCTTTTCCCTGATTGTTTGACAATTGCCACAGCGCAGTGTAACCACCCCCTTTTCCTTTGATTGGTTTGTATTTGCATGCTCTGCCCAAGTTCCGCCCCTTTCCAGAACCTTCCACCAGAACCCTATAAAAGCTGGTGCTAGCTTCAAATAAAGCCTCACTTTTCTACCTCACCTGCTTTGTCAAGAACCCTTTGCCCCGTGCTCCTCTTTCCTACTGGGCCACGTCAAAACACTGCATTTCTCCTATCCTGATATGCTGTCTGCTTATTACAGCTAATCTCTTGCTGATCCATTTCTTCTTAAGATTGCATGTTTTTCACTAAGTATGCAATTAAGAAAAATGTATCCATACATTTTCCTTTTGAAATTTTGTAGCTTTGCAACCTTATTTTAACTTATTTTCCATTTTATTTACATAAACAATTATTTATTTTTTATTCTGCATAAATGTACTTTTTTTTGTTTTTGGTTTTTTAAATTAACATTGAAAGTATCCATATTGCTCTATAAAGATACACCATATTTATTATGTCTATTCATTTCAAACTTGACATTTTCATTTAATTTCTTCCCAGGGTTTTTCCCATATGCAAAACTATTAAATTAAAAAAATAAAAATAAAAAAAAAAATAAGGTAGACAACTTTGCCATTAAAAATCAACTACAGGAAAATCTACTACTTACTTAAAATTCCTTATCGTAAAAATCACACAACAAAAATCAGTTTAATCAGTTCTGTTATCAGAAGTTTAAATCATATCTTGATAGCACATTCTGTCAGAATTGTTTCATACACAAGTAAGAAAAAAGGTCTCTTGAAATCTAAACTGTTCTCATTGGGTGGAAGAAGGAATTTTTTTGTATTTCTATTTTTTCTCTCCTTTTTTTTGTCTCAGTAATCACAGATGCTAATGTTGTGGAGGAAAATAAGTAACAGTTTACACTACCTTTCATTTATGTAGATAAACATGAATTGTCTATAGCTAAGACTAGAAAGCAAAGCCACACATCTTGAAATATTTGATTTAGAATAAAATTGCACAGCTGATTAAATAGATTTCTGGTGCTGCGTAAGATGTCCTGTGGTGGTCTGAGACGACCATTTGGATCTGTGAGATATGCTAGAGAGTCTGTAGGAGACCTGTGCCTCTGTCAAAACAGATTACTGTAGGAAATCTCATCTAACTCTCACGTCTCATATGTAGGCAATGGAATTCCACCCCCAGAATTCAATTTCTGAACAAAGTGCACAGATTGTTGCATATTTGGTCATTTTAATTGAATTCAGTACTTCCAAAACAATCTGTCATTTAAGTATGAGTAGCAATTTGGGCTCCCAGACAACTGTTGAGCAAGCTTTGGAACCTTACTCCTGAATATCAAAGAGCCCCAGGAGGTGAGCAGAACCCTGTCTAGTCCAGTTGACTAGTCACAGTTGCTAACTAAAAAAACACACGGAGATAACACTAAGTGAAGAAAACCAGAGGAAACCAGTTCTTCCAAGGCAAGAGAAAAGAAAGAATCAGTGTTTTCTGAATATTCTAGACACACTGAGAAAAATTTTTGGTTCCATACAGACAATAAGAAGAAGGTGCCAGAGAAATATGAAAGATCCTCTCTACAGAATGGATATGTCAAGCAAGGTGGAATGGGCAGGGGCAACAGATGACAGAAACAACACAAAAGAGTTACAGATGCAAAGAAGAAAGAAAAATAAAAGCTAAGGACAAAGTAAATATGTAAAACTGGGTAGAAAACTGAGAAAGGTCAAAAAATAAGAGGGAGAAATGAAGTGTAAGTAAAAAACCAAACAAAACCCCATAATCTAATTATTATAAACTGGGTTTAAACACTGAATATTATGAAGTTTATAAATGATACTGAGGATATGAATAGTGTAATCAAGGCAATTCTTTTCTTTTTCCTTGTAATATTGTACCTGTGGTGCTAATACAGATAACAAGCAAAAAAAGGATGTAAAATACTGTTTCCTGACTGTGATCCAGTGAAAGCTGAAATCAAGACAGCAGATGTAGATACAGATAGTGGATTTCAATTTGTCTTTTCACTTATTATCCATGATGTCCTAGGGATACACAGCAAAACTATAATTTTGCAAAAGGAATGGTGAGCATTCCATTTTTGTGCTGAATACTCTATAAAAAGGAACTTCATGATATTTAATATTTCAAGAGCCAAGTGCTTACACTGCTTATATGAATTTAAAAAAAAAATAAAAAATTGAAATACAGTATGGGAAAAATCTGTAATTAACATTTCTGTAAAATACACAGAATATCATATTAGCTTAATAGTGTGACAAGAACATATAACAAAATATCAGTCAGTTACTACAAACAGTTGATACAAAGAGAAAATAGACAGAACTTTTTACATGGATAGTACCATGAGCAGTCCCTGCATAATCTGATTTGAAGGACTGGAACAATAACAAGATGTAAAGGAAGATAAAGGAGCCATGTTATCCTCTACTAAGTTTTGTTGTGTCAGTTTTGGAGGGGGGGGGGTGTGTGAGTGTTTCATCATTGTTTTGACCATGAAATTCACTCTGAAGGCATAGCAGAGAATTCTTTGAATCACATTTAAAACTGGCAAATACAGGAAGCTAAAGTTGTGATTTTTAGGAGTTCGTGTTAATGTAAGCAATGGAAAAGAATTTTCTGAAAAGTTTCTTATACTGTGATCCTGATATAAAACTGGACTTCTATCAGAGTATGGAGACACTG
>VWZG01011052.1:381-23903 GCA_013396735.1 Grallaria varia
TTTGGGGTGCTGTGTGGTTCAGGGTCCCAGGACATTAAGGGATGCGCGCTTTGGGGTGCTGTGTGGTTCAGGGTCCCAGCCATTAGGGGATGCACACTTTGGGGTGCTGTGTGCCCATTCTGGGAGTGAGTGGGTCGGGAAGAGGGAATGCTTTGCATGGACGAGGGGGAAATATCCCTGTGACCCACTGATGGGATGTGTCCTGTGTGGCACATGGCCTGAGCCAGGGTGAGGGTCCCCAAGGTGCCTGGAGGGGTGGCAAGGGGCCAGAAGTCTAGGGGGCAAGGGAATCACACCAGTGACAGGGGGGCTGCATAAATGGGGTGCAGGAGGGGCTGCCTCGAGTATGCAGATGCAATGCCAGGCTTGACCCAGGGAGACTGGTGGGATTTGTCCCCAAGGAGGGGGACAGGAGGTGCAGTGAGCGCAGCTGGTGGAGGCCGGGACCTCCATCCAGCAGTTCTGGGGGGCTGTGTCTGGCCCAGGCATAAAACCCTCCCAAGGCTTTGTGTAAAAGAGGTGTTTAAGGCAGTGCGGGGGCTGAGGGGAGAGATTCCCATTGTGAGTGTCTTCCAGCGTTAGCCTGAGCTGGCACAAAGCAACACAGTTGCTTAGCAAATTAATCCTTCCCATCTCATCCCATCCCATCCCATCCCATCCCATCCCATCCCATCCCATCCCGGGAAGGCTCCTGCTTCACCTGGGCTGTGGGAATTTCTGCTGCTGGCACACAAGGATGGGCGGGAAGGACAGTTAATAATTAAGAGAAGGCATCGGATGGGGTTTTCCAATCTGGGGTGGCAGAGCCCGGGGGGTGGCCCTGGGAGAGATGTGTAATTGGAAAGATGATCTAGGCAGTCATCTGTCTCCAGCTGAGCATGATGAGGCTGTAATTCTGATGAAGGGCAGAGGATTTGCTTTTCTTTCATTGGCATTCCTAGAATCCACGGTGAGAACCGGCCTGGCCTATTTTACAGTGGGCAGAAAGCATATGATGTTATTTAGTGGGATTAAGAGGTTTGAGGGATCCTAATTTCCTGTGGGGGGGATGCTGAGAGGGACGGAGCAGGGCAGGGGAGCCGGTGGTTCCGTGGCTGGTGGGGTTCTTCTCCCTGGATGCTGCCCGTGGCTGTTCACACCTCACACCTCACAGGAGAACAGGCCAGCAGACACTACAGGTACCTTTTCCTACCCACCACCAGGAAAACGCGGCACGGGGACTTGCAGGGATGCAGCCCAGGGCGCTGGGCAGTTTCTTTAGGTTATTTTCTTGCAGTAGAAAGAAAGAAATAAGTCTATACCCAACTTGCTACCCTGTGATTCCCTTTGAGGATTTGGGATTTTGCCTTTGGGAGGTCCCCGGCGTGTTGCTTGGTGCTCCAGGGTGGGTTAATTGGAGCATCCACCTTGCCAGGCTTTTGGCTGGGGTGGGATGAGAGGGCAGAGCAGCTCCACAGGGCGATGCCGGGTGCCTGGTGGGGATGTGCTGGGGTCATGCCAGGCAGTGTGTGGCATTCCCCAGCCTCCCCCATGCCAGCCCATTCCGGGCCCATGGCTGGAGGCAGCTTGAGTTCAGCGCTGTCACAAGCCATGAGGACAAATGTCACGGAGGAACTTGGTTGGTTCAGCGGGTTTCAAAGTGAGATGTGGAATTTATCCTGCTGGAAAGCGGTTTTTCCAGGACACGGCGATCCGTGGCACTTCCCCAGATCTCCAGGCCCTGTTTTGGGGGATGTGAAGGAAAAGCCTCCACAGCCAGCGAGGAAGGGAGCAGGGAGCACTGGCTGCTCCCAGTCCTGCTCCCTGCTCTGCCCTTTGAGACTCTGCCCGCTCCCTTATCACCGCCCTGCCCTGCCCTGCACCTCCTGCCACCCTGCACCCACTGGGGCCCAAACCCACGGCTTTGTGCCTCGGGGTCACCCACCAGCAGTGCCCCGTGCCAGGCTGGCACCTGGCACAGCACCCTGGGGAGCTGCAGGGGTTGGATCCTGCGGGAGAGGAGCGGGAACTGCAGCCTCTTCATGCGTGTCCCTGTGGTCGATACCCCGACTCTGAGCCACCCAACCCCAGTCTCCTGGGTCCTGGCAGGGCCGTTTGCCACTCAGGGACATCAACGTTGTGCTGTGCAGCTGGATCCTGCTCTTCCCTCAGCTCCAAGGATGCAGCCCACGGGGAAACTCCCCAGGGAACCCATCACAGCCCCAGCGCTGCCAGAGCTCAAGGAGTGTTTGGACAACATTCTCAGGCACACGGTGGGATTGTTGGGGCTGTGCAGGGCCAAGAGTTGACCTCGTTGATCCCTGTGGATCCCTTCCAATGGAGGATATTCCAGGATTCTGTGGAGCTGCCAGTTCTGCTCCATGTCCTGCCTGTGCCGGGGCCGGGTGCTGCTGCGGCGCTGAGAGATGCCGGTTCCTCCTCGCAGGCGGCCTCGGGACGGGTGACACGTTGTTTTGCTCCAGCCTTTGGGGTCACGTTGGCTTTCACACACTTTCCACATCCTCTGAAAGAAGGGCTGGATGGCGGCGGCCGCGCCGCAGCCGGGGCGGCCCCAGCGCGAGGGAGATGCTGACAGCGATTTTCCACTCCATTTTTGGTACCGAACGTGCAATGAAGGGATGGAGGCAGAGAGGGCAGCAGCCCCAGCTCCTGCCTTGGGGCTTGGCAGCTCCTCTCTGCCCTCGAGTCTTGGTTCTGGCCTGAGGTTTCCGTGAGAGAAGGACACGGGAACCGGCTGCAGATGATGCATCAGGCGAAGGGGGGGTTGAAGTGGCGCAAGATGGTCACAGAGCCGAGGGTGGAGCGCGCGGAAACAGGAAACGTCGGGCCTCGCTCTGTGTCACCCTTACTGGAACTCGCTTCACCGGAGCTTTGGTTTCGCTTCCAACAACGAAACGGGGCAAGCAGGAGGGAGCCCCCGGTCCCCCCACTGGGGTGTCCCCACCCCAGCACGCCACGGTCACCCCGGCGCGTGGCACAGCACGGAGAGCCGGGCAGTGCCCGAGCTGGCACTCCCTGCAGCCCTCCTGGGGATGCCTTAAGACCTTCTGTGTCGTCATAAAGTTAGAGGCAGGTCAAAGAAACGACATTGTATTGTTCCAAAAATAGGACAGGAACTTCATTGCATTGGTGGAATAATGCAATGTGAGAGAAAGAGAGAGAGAGATATCAGAAGCTGCGATTCTTACAGACCTGAGTCTGGACACATGTCCAAGGACCATTGGTTTCTCTATACATAAATAATTCTTAATTGGACACACAAACCGCGCATGTCAGAAAACATTACTCATCACTTTAGAAACCGGATATCTGTTCCAGGTGTTACAGCTTATCCTTCCGTGCATATCACCCTGACATGTGCAGAAGGTTCCTAGCATAGTCCAACTATTCCATAGAGACCCCAGACCAGCTGGAGTCTACCCCACACGCTTCTGTGTGTATATTTATATCTGTACGAATTGGGCACCAGCGGCTCCCCGGCCTGTGCCGCGGTGGGTGCCGGGGCAGGGCTGCTCCCACCACCTCCCTTTCCCATTCCACAGCAGCCACAGGCTCTGGGTTGCCCCTGCCCAGGGCTGGGTGCTGGGCTGGGACGTTTGCAGCCTCGGCTGGGCTTCAAAACTGTGTTTAAAGTGAGAAAATCAGACGGATCAGGTGGCAGAGTGGGCGTAGGTTGGATGTTGGGGAGACAATCCTGGCTGGGAGGGTGGGAACACCCTGGAAAAGTTTTCCCAGAGAGGCTGTGGCTGCCTCATCACTGGAAGTGTCCAAGGCCAGGTTGGACAGGACTTGGAGCAGCCTGGGCTGGTGGAAGGTGTCCCTGCCCATGGCAGGGGGTAGCACTGGGTAATCTTTAAGGTCCCTTCCAAGCGAAACCATTCTGGGAATCTGTGGTTCTAGGCAGGGTGAATGGATGGAAGGGAAAGGTTTCTGCCTCCCTCCCCCCAACATCTCGGCTCAGCCCAGGTGCTGAGCAGGAGTCTCCAAACCCTCCAAAGCCACCACAGCTCCAGGCGAGCTCAGGGCAGTCAGGGGGTGCATGTCCCAGAGGGACACCCAGAGATCCCTCATCCTGGGTGCAGGGAAGTCTAGAGGAGGGGGCAGCCAGCAAAGAAGGGGGTTGGGGGCCCTGAGCACCCTCCCTGGTTGCCAGCTTGGCTGAGACCTTCGGATTTGAGCAGAAGAGCTGAGACTTGTGGTTTGAGCCCCCCTAAAACCACAGCAGGAGCTGTGCAGGGAGGTGAGGGGTGATGGGTGTCATGTGTGGGCTCTGCCCTCATGTGTAGAGCTCTGACTACACATGTAGAGCTCTGACGACACATGCAGAGCTCTTGACTACACAGAGCTCAGACCATCCCTTGTTGGTGTTGGCTGCTCACTGTGCCTTGTACATCCACCTGGAGGAACAACCTGTCCTGAAAGACTGTCCTTTCCACCCTGGATGCTACATCTGCCCTTCACTTCTGGTTTTGGGATCCGTGGAGAATCCCTTTGCTCAGAGTTCACCCTCTCAGCGCCGCGGGTGTATCTGGCCACGGTGTGATGTTCAGAGATGTCCTTTAACGAGCAGCATCCGTGTGGGTTCCTGTTCCCAGCCTGCTGAGGAAACCGGTGCCTTTGCAGCCTGAGGAAGTGGAAACAGAGGAAAGGGAAGGTTGTCCTCGTGCTTGAGCTTCTGCTCCATGCAGTGGATATCTGCAGTTCCCTCTCCTCAGACTGAAAGAGAACTTAAATGAGCCCATCATGTTTTAAATGGGGCATGACAAGAGTGGGGCTGCAGCTTCCCCGTGGGAATTTTTGTGACTCAGCCACTCTTGCAAGGCAACCTTGGGCTCAGGGCTTGGGGTAGGGTTGGAAGGAAAGGAGAAATTAAATTCTTGGAAGGACTGAAGTCTTGTGAGTCGGGAGTGGAGATGGGGATGGGAAGACCCAGTGCTTGTGGATTTGGCCTTTTGGAGATGCTCTGTGGGATGCCAGGATGTGGGACCAGGATGGGAATGTTGTAGTGTTTGGGTTGTCAGGGTGTTGATGCCACTTTTCACCTGGTGCTGGCACAAGTGACTTCCCCCTGCTGCCTGTTGGAGCTCTGCTGGGGCATCACAAATGCCTGGAGACACCACAAAGTCTCGGGGGTCAGGGGCCGACTGCCCTGTCTGCTGTGACATGGGGACCACCAAGTGTAAGGAGGTTTATGGGAACTGGAGTAGTTTTCCATGCAACAGAGCAGGTCAGGTTGTGGCCACTTGGCATTTCTGTCGCTTCCTCCTTTTACATCCCTTTTTCTATTCCTGCCCTCGGGCTGTTGCCAGGGCCTGCCTGCCTCTGCCCTCCCGAGCAAGCCAAAACCAGAAGTGGGACCTCTACGAGATGGTTCATTATTAAAAATAGCCCTGTTGGCCCATCGCAGCAGTGCTGAACCTGTGGATGGATCTTCCCTGCAGCGAGACATCCAAAATCAGTGGGGTGACATCAGCCATGCTCCATGTACAAGCTGATCCTTACATTCCTGAGCCCAGACAGCCCTGCCTGTCCTTTGCTTCCCCAGGCTGATCCCCTCTTTTTCTTCCCCAGTTGCAGAAGCAGCAATAGGAAGAGTTTAGTGGTGGGCACCCCCTCTCCGACCCTCTCACGGCCGCTCTCCCCGCTCTCCGTGCCGACAGGTAAGGGATGTCCCAGTGGATGGGTTGAGCATCTCCCAAAATTACTCCAATATTTTGGAGGGGTCCTGGAGGACTCTTCTCTTCTGCAGCACCTGGTTAGCACCAGTGGACTGGCTCCTGCCTGCAGGTGCCTTTTCCGGGAGGGAATAGTTTGGGAAGTGACTTAACCTCTCTGTCCCCTGAGGAGCAGCCTGCAGCATCCCAGGCATCACGCTGGGGTGGGTTTTGGGGTGACCTTTCCCCCTTTCTCCCTGCAGCTGGGAGCAGCCCCTTGGACAGCCCACGCAACTTCTCTGCCAGCACCTCCATCAACTTCCCCTTCGCTCGCAGGTGAGCTCCCAACCCCAGCCCCAGCCCAGTAATATCACCAGTAATTATCATCCACCCACTGGGACTGTTCTTTTGATCTCAAGGGATTTGTTTTGCTTCTGTTTTCACTTTTTTTTTCTTCCTGATTTTTGCTCTGGTGGTGTTTGCTCTGCTGTGACTGGTTCCTCCCATCACCCCAGCCATGCTCCTCGGACTGACAGGTGAGTACCAGGGATGGGCAGGGGCTGCATTTTGGGGATCTGTCTATTCCACATCATCATGGACCTTCATTTTTAAGTGTGCAAGGCCAGGTTGGACAGGGCTTGGAGCACCCTGGTCTAGTGGAAGGTGTCCCTGCCCATGGCAAGGGGGTTGGAACTGAATAGTCTTTAAGGTCCCCTCCAGCCCAAACCAATCTAAGAATCTGTGATTCTTTGTTGCCTCCCCGGGTGGGAGATTTTGCACCAGGACTGGGCTGTCTGCAGCTCCGAGAGCCCAAATATCCCTGTTCCCATCACACCATCCCCAGACACGAGCTCAGCCCCAGCCCTGCTCTGCTCCAAGAGCTCCTGATGGATGCTCAGCAGGTGGCCCTGGGTGGATGCTCACCCAGGTCCCTGCAGAGGCAGCTCCTGCTACATCCTCTCCCCAACCCAACCCAACCCACACCGCTCCAGATGCAGCCAGCAAAATCCCGCCGAAGTAATTAATTAATTGCACGCATGGAGGCGGGTGGCTGATTGGAACCCATCGATCGCCGCGCGGAGAAACGCCGGAGGCTTGTGTGTTGTTTGCACGCTCGTGGCAGGGCGCAGAGCCAGCGGCGGGGTCAGGAGTTTGGGAGCGCCGTCAGCGCCGCGCTGCTGGAACCAGATCCGGCGCCCTGCCAGCTCCTGGAGTCCTTGACCCCGCACGGGAAACAGCAGCAGGAGGTGAAAGGCCTCATCTTGACCTGGACGTTGCCCCATCCTTTGGAGATGTGTCCAAGAGGAAGCGCTGGCCCGCGTAGGAACGAGGACTTTCCTGTTTATCCCCAGGCTCTGCTCTGCGGCGCCTGCTGTCCCGGGATGAGTCTTTGGGAATCCTGGTTTCCCACCAAGAGAGCTCCCAGCAGGCTGAATTTTGCTCTGATTGAAGCTCAGATGCCTGCAGGGGTGTTTTTTCCCCCCCCTGTTTGACATGGGTTTGACCAGCCCCAGCGCTGTCCCCTTCGCAGTGACCCTGCTCGCTGTCACAGTCCCCATGGACACCTGTTACAGAACAGCCCCCCTTCACCTGCAACCCTCTGCTTTCACCTGGTTCCAGTCCCTTCTCAAAAGAAGTTTCAGGGCTCTATTAGTCAAGCCAAACCTGCATCTTCTTCGCCGTCTTTTAGCTCTCACATTATTGATTTGCATTGAGGTGTTGTTTTTTCACCCTGTGTGTGACTGTCACGTCTTCACTCGCAGGGCTGATGGCAGAAGGTGGTCACTGGCTTCGCTACCCTCCTCTGGCTATGGGACCAACACCCCCAGCTCCACGGTCTCGGTAGTGTTTGCTTTCTCCTGGCAGTAGATGATAAGAACCCAAAATCCCTTGATTTTTGGTGAACTGCCTCCCGAGCCCTGTGGTGCCAGTTCCGGGGCAGCCTCTCAGTTCCCAGAGGACCAGGGGCTTTAGCTGCATCCTGCTTCCCAAATGGGCTTTTGAGAAAGTCACAGGGCTTGGCTAAGGGTTTACAGGGCCCCTAGGGGTTACAGCATCCCTGGGGTTACAGCATCCCTGGGATTACAGCGTCCCTGGGGTTACAGTGTCCCTGGGGTTACAGCATCCCTAAGGTTACAGTACCCCTGAGGTTATAGCATCCCTGGGAGTTAGAGCATCCTCTGGGGTTGCAGCATCCCTGGGGTTACAGCATCCCTGGGGTTACAGCATCCCTGAGGGTTAAAGCATCCCTGGGATTACAGCGTCCCTGGGGTTGCAGCATCCCTGGGGTTACAGCATCCCTGGGGTTACAGCATCCCTGAGGGTTAAAGCATCCCTGGGAGTTACAGCATCACTAAGGTTACAGCATCCCTGGGAGTTAAAGCATCCCTGGAAATTACAGTACCCCCGGGCTTTACAGCATCCCCGAGGTTGCAGCATTCCTGAGGTTACAGCATCCCTGGGTGTCACGGGGTGGGGGTGCATGGGGCACATTCTGACCATGCAGGGGAATGGCCAGGCAGGAGCCACCTGGGATGCTGGATTGAGTGTGACAGTGGGGGAATTTGGGGTGGAATTGGGCAGTCCAGACCACCCCGAGCTTCCCTTCACCATATTTCACATTCCTAAGCACAGACCATGCCGTGTGTCAGTATTTCCAGCCCCCTAAGAGGGTCCAAGGAATGTTTTCCTCATGGGCCTGCTGGTTTCAAAACAAAACCCACTGGGAAGCGTGGATTCATCTCCTCATCTCCTGCATCTCTTTCTCCCTTCCCAGTCATCTTCGTCCTCCCAGGAGCGCCTGCACCAGCTGCCGTACCAGCCCACCCCTGACGAGCTGCATTTCCTTTCTAAGCATTTCCGCAGTACGGAAAGTGTCACGGACGAGGAGGGCAGGCACTCGCCCTGCCTGCGCCCACGATCCAGGAGCCTCAGGTACCTGCCCTGGGAGGGCACCCACGCTGCTGCCAGGGGCATGCTCTGGGTGCTGGCACAGCCAGCACATCCTCTGCCCTCCTGGGAGCTGTTCCTGGGATGTCCCCCCTTAGGAAGGCACCCACGGTGGTGCCAGGGGGATGCTCTGGCTACTGGCACAGCCACCCCATCCTCTGCCCTCCCTGGAGCTGTTCCTGGGATGTCCCACCTTAGGAAGGCACCCACAGTGGTGCCAAGGGGATGCTCTGAGTGCTGGCCTGCCCTCCTGGGAGCTGTTCCTGGGATGTCCCCCCTTAGGAAGGCACCCACGGTGGTGCCAGGGGCATGCTCTGGGTGCTGGCACAGCCAGCACATCCTCTGCCCTCCCTGGAGCTGTTCCTGGGATGTCCCAGCCCTGGGAATGTGCCCACAGTGGTGCCAGGGGGATGCTCTGGGTGCTGGCCTGGCCTCCTGGGAGCTGTTCCTGGGATGTCCCACCTTAGGAAGGCACCCACGGTGGTGCCAGGGGGATGCTCTGGGTACTGGCACAGCCACCCCATCCTCTGCCCTCCCTGGAGCCATTCAGGGATGTCCCAGCCCTGGGAATGCGCCCACGGTGGTGCCAGGGGGATGCTCTGGGTGCTGGCCTGCTCTCCCGGGAGCTGTTCCTGAGATGTCCCACCTTAGGAAGGCACCCACAGTGGTGCCAGGGTGATACTCTGGGTGCTGGTACAGACACCACATCCTCTGCCCTCCTGGGAGCCGTTCCTGGGATGTCCCAGCCCTGCCAAGCCAAGCCTATCCCGGGGTGCTGACCCCGATACCCCTTTGCAAGGAGGTGGAGAGACTTTGGCTTGAGGTTGTAGATGTCCCGTCCCTGGAAATATTCAGGGTCAGGTTGGGTGGGGCTCTGAGCAACCTGGTCTAGTGGAAAGTGTCCCTGCTCATGGCAGGGTTGGCCTGGATGAGCTTTAAAAGTCTCTTCCAACCCAAACTATTCCATGATCCTTTGATTCCAAGCTCCCTGGACATTAAGGTCTGGTTCTCAGCATCTCCTTGGCTGTTGGGACATGGCATTGCTCTCCTGGCCAGCAGACAGCACCTGAGAGGGAGATTTCCTGGCCCTGAAGCTGGAGAAAGTGGGTTTTGTTCTGAAATAGTTGATTTGCAGCCTCTTGCTCAACTGTCTGAATGGTTTTGGTGGTGAGGAGGGGACTGCCCAGCAGAAACCCACGTGGTGGCCCTCCTTGGAGTCCTGACCTGCTGGTAAAAGGTTCAAAATCCCATTTCTGGGCTTGGATCAGGAAACATCACCTTTGTTTGCTGGGGCTGGCCTTTGCCTCTGCAGAAAAAACCCCCACAAGGAGCGCAGGTGAATGGTCATTTGTGGGCTGGAGAGGGGAAAATTTGGAGAGAGCATCAAGCCAGTGAGCAGAGCATGGTGTGAGCTGACCCTACAGACCTGCTGAGCTCCACGTTGCTGCACCAAGACCACATACTGTGCAAGGAACCACCCACATTTACACTTGTCCAGCACCAGAAGCTTGTGCTTTTTGTAAGGGGTGTTTTGGTTAAATCCTCTTTTCTCTCTGAAAAATCTCCCGACCCTCTTTGCACCAGAGTCAGAGCCATAGCCCTGCGTGTTGCTGGCCAAAATTTCATTAAAATCACGTTAATTACCTGATAGGGTTTGGTAGGTGAGGTTTTCACCAAGGACATGCCAGCTCTGCAGCTGGCACAGCAAAGGCTGGGTTGGGGCTGGCAGTGAGAGGCCTGCGTCTGGTTTTAATTACCACATTTATTATTTTACAGTGGTTAATGAGCTGCTGGCTGTTCCTGCTGCTTGCTTTGCATAACGAGATCACCAGGAAGGGGCCTGGGAGTGGCAGTGTTGGGTGAGGGTAGGAGAAAAGCCATGTTTCATGAAGGTCCACCATGGGATTTGGTGGGGTTTTTGGTTTGCTGGTGAGCTGCAAAAAGGGCAGTGATGGCAAGAAATTGTGGGATCTGGGGGAAGGAAAGGATGAGCTTGTTCTTCAAAGACAAGTGACTGATGGACCAGCTTCTCAGCTCTGGATTTTCAAGTGACTTGTGTTTGGAGACCTGAGTTTGCAGGTTAACATTCATGGACCACATCCCAGGGACCTCCAGATCCATGTGTGGTGGGAGAGATGCTGCTGGAAGTGCTGGCCCAGGGCTGGTGACTGATGAGCTTTAACTACTCAGAATCAGGAGTTAGGAGGCGAGAACAAATTGTTCTTCAGGGGTAGTAGCTATTTGCGTATATGTAAATAACTTGAACCTCATCATGCAAGTGGTTTCCTCCCTCCGCAGCCCTGGACGGACGAGTGGAACGTTCGATAATGAGGTTGTGATGATGAACCATGTCTACAAGGAGAGGTTCCCCAAGGTAACTGCCACGACTGGGAGGGATGAGCGTGTTGGTCCCCACATGGCATCCCAACAACATCTTTCCTAGGCCAGCCCCGCTCTGTGCTGGAGTATGGAAGGCACAGGTGGACACTGGGGAGGGTTGAGGTGTTAGTGGGAAAACAGGGACCTGTGGGTCTGCCTCGTCACACGGGCAGCAAGAGCTCTCTGCAGACTTTGGTGGAGCTTTCCCTGTCTGTTGGAAGCTGGGTCCTGGGTGGAGCCATGCTGTGCACGTGGACAATGGAGATGCAGGAGGTGGTAGAATGAGACCCTGGTTGACCAAACCCAATGCAGGAAGTGGTAGGATGAAATCTTGTCTGACCAAATCCAGTGTAGGACATGATAGAATGAGATCCCATCTGGCCAAACCCAATGTAGGAGTGGTAGGATGAGATCCTGGCTGGACAAACCCAACGCAGGAGGTGGTAGGATGAGATCCCAGATGGCCAAACCCAATGGAGGAGTTGTAGGATGAGATCCCAGCTAGTCAAACCCAGTGCATGGCATGGGTACCTGTGTTCCTGGGCATCACCATCCATTCCACCCTGCAGGCCACAGCCCAGATGGAAGAACGCCTGCATGACACCATCACCAACTTCTCTCCGAGCAGCACCCTGCCCCTGGCAGACGGAGTGCTGGGCTTCATCCACCACCAGATCATCGAGCTGGCCCGTGACTGCCTGGCCAAGTCCCAGGGAGCTCTCATCACCTCCCGCTACTTCATGGAGCTGCAGGAGAAACTGGAGAAGATGCTCCGAGATGTGAGTACGGGGCAGTTCCCTGCCTGGTGACGTCTCCTGAGGCCACCAATACACCCCTGGCTTTTCTGTGTTCTCCCTGGCAGGCTCAGGAGCGTTCGGAGAGCGAGGAGGTGAAGTTCATTGACCAGCTGGTGAGGAAGCTGCTGATCATCATCTCCCGTCCTGCTCGCCTTCTGGAGTGCCTGGTAAGACACGGGTGTGTCTTGTCTTTCGTGGTCCACACCAGCCCAAAGGGGAGGCAAAACCTCCAGGATGCCCCATCCCTGGAAGTGTCCAAGGCCAGGTGGGACGGGGCTTGGAGCGACCTGGGCTAGTGAAAAGTGTCCTTGCCCATGGCAGGAGATTGGAATGAGATGGTCTTTTAGATCTCTTCCAACTCAAACCACTCTGTGATTTTCAGGGTTTTTTTTTTTTTGGCTGATGTGCCAAATTAGTTCTAAAGCCCTTGCCTTTGTGCTGTGGCTCCTCCAGCTGGAGGAAGAGGCCGTGGTGCAGTGTCCTGTTGATGTGCTCTCCTTTGTTTTCCCTCCAAGGCCAACTCACGGAGCTACAATTCTTCTCTCGCTTTTGACGTGGGGAATGGTGGGGGAATGATGCATCTGGGGTCTATCCCCAATTGAAGTTACCTACAAGACCTAGAGAGAAGTTTTAAATTTTGCAAAACCTCAACTGTGCTTGGTTTTCCCCATGCAGGAGTTTGACCCAGAGGAGTTTTACCATCTCCTGGAAGCTGCAGAAGGACATGCCAAAGTTGGCCAGGGAATAAAGACTGACATTCCCCGATACATCATCAGCCAACTGGGGCTCGTCAAGGACCCGCTGGAGGGTAAGGAAACCCTTGGGTTGGTGGCCCCAAGGTCTGCAGTGAGCTTTGGCCTCCCAGTTTGACCAGTGGTGAGCGTGAATGAGCACTGGGAGGTGGCAGGGGGACCTGTAGGGCTGAGCTGCTGTCATGGCAAGGGGGTCACAGCAGCACCAGGATGATGTCCAAGTCCTTCTGGCCAGCCCCACATCCCTCATTATTGCTTCCAACACGTTCAGCAAAGCAGATTAAGCTCAAAAACACTTAATCCAAGGCCCTGGGGGGGGGACCATAATCCCCGGAGAACGCAGGAATGACTATCAAAAAAAAAGAATTATATAAATGTTTAACCTCGTGTTGAACCTCTTAACGTCATGACCTGAATTTCTCCATACGATGGCTCGAGCAGAGCATGTGGCTAAATCCCCACGGGAGCTCCGAGTTTGGGGAGGCAGTGGTGGGGAGGGGGTGATTTTGGTGGGGGTCTCGAGCATGAAGAAAATGAAAACCACCCCTTTCGTCCACAGAAATGGGCCAGCTGGATCACTTCGACAGCGGGAACACCATCACGCCGGAGAACGACGATGCCTGTGAGGTGAGTGTGGTCCCACCTGCATGGACCCACCAGCGTGGGTCTCACCTGCTGCCTCCAGCTTCCTCCTGCTTTACTCCACACCAGAGCTCCTTGCAGCAGCTCCTCTGCTGTCCTAGACTGGGAGATGTCGATTTGGGTTGTCCCCCAAGGGTGACTGATGTATTCAAGGGTAATATCTCACTGTCCCTCGTCTGGCTTCTTGAGCGGACAGAGCTCAGAGTGGGCTCTTGATCTGCAGAGAGTCTTGGGCTTCTGGTCTGGGGTTTGTGGCTGGCAGAAAGAAGCACTAGAGGTGATACATGGTGGTACTGGGTGAATTCCTACCTGAAATCACTGCACTGGCACACTGGGGAACGTTAAAAACCTTCTGTGTCTTCTTCAGAGCCAGCCCTCAGTCGCCGCTCCGCGGAGGAAACCCTGCGAGGGGGACTTTGAGACCATCAAGCTGATCAGCAACGGAGCTTATGGGTGAGCTGGGAAGTTCCTGTCACTTGTCTCCGTCCTCAAACCCCTCCAGAGTCCTCCCTGTGTGAACCCTGTGGTCAGTCCTGGTGCCTGGGGGATGCATTTTGAGGTGCAGCCTCCTCGCTGTCTCCAGGGCTGTGTACCTGGTGAGGCACAGGGAGACAAGGCAGCGCTTCGCCTTGAAGAAGATCAACAAGCAGAACCTCATCCTGAGGAACCAGATCCAGCAGGTGTTCGTGGAGAGGGACATCCTCACCTTTGCAGAGAACCCCTTCGTGGTCAGCATGTTCTGCTCCTTTGAGACGAAGCGACACCTCTGCATGGTGATGGAGTACGTGGAAGGTGAGAGCAGGGGCTGGGTGGTGCAGTGAGGAGGGGACGATGGCAATGTCTGAGCTTGGAGGGCACCACCTGGACATCTCCTGCCCTGCATTGCTCCGGGGAGCAGAGGGAAGCACGGGGAGATGCTTTTGTGATCCTGAGTCTCACCTTGCTGGAGGTGGTGGCCACGGTCACCTAGTAGAGCATTTGTGACCCTTGCCTGGGGATCAGCTGCTCTGAGGAGGGGTGTGAGAGTCTGGCTGGGCCTGCTGACCCCCTTGCCTTCTCTGAGCCCCTGGTGTCCCCACAGGGGGGGATTGTGCCACCTTGCTGAAGAACATGGGCCCTCTGCCCGTGGACATGGCGAAGATGTACTTTGCCGAGACTGTCCTGGCGCTGGAGTATCTCCACAACTACGGCATCGTCCACCGGGACCTCAAACCTGACAAGTGAGGACACGGGTCAGGTCTGAGCGAGGGTGGGGTTGGGTTTGGGTGGGGAAGGGAAAGCCAAGAGGATAAGGCATAATAAAGTAATGGATTTTGGTTTCCAAAGTCCTGGTTGTGTTCTGTTGCCCCAGAAGCAGAGGTCCTGGGGTGTGGCCGTTCCTGGGGTGTGGCTGGTCCTCCTCAGGTCTCCCCAGAAGCAAACAGCAGCATCACGGGGTGTCTGTCTTCTCTTGCAGTTTGCTCATCACCTCCATGGGCCACATAAAGCTGACGGACTTTGGTCTGTCCAAGATCGGCCTGATGAACATGACCACGAACCTCTACGAAGGGCACATGGAGAAGGACACTCGGGAGTTCATGGACAAGCAGGTACGAGGCCCTGCTCCACGCAGCTGACCTGCTGCCACCGGGCACCGGGACAACCTCGGGACTTGTTGCAAAAGCCACCGCAGAGGTGTCAGCCACTGCTCCCCACGCAGGTGTGCGGCACCCCCGAGTACATCGCCCCCGAAGTCATCCTCATCCAGGGCTACGGGAAGCCCGTGGACTGGTGGGCCATGGGCATCATCCTCTACGAGTTCCTGGTGGGCTGTGTCCCCTTCTTCGGAGACACCCCCGAGGAGCTCTTTGGGCAGGTCATCAGTGGTGAGTGGCAGTGGCAAGTTTGCTCCTTGGCTTGCTCTTCCCAGCAGCCGTGGCTTGTCCTGAACACACAGGGAGCTTCATTCCTTCGTGTCACACTTGGATGAGCCATAAGGGGGTTCCTCAAGCTTTGATGTCCCACTTTGGGAAAGCCCCTCTGCTGCACTTCCCGGGGGACTTGCCCAGAAGTGTCCAAACCCTTTCCAGCCACTTGAAACTCCTTCTCCTTTTTCCTTGCAGATGAAATTATGTGGCCAGAAGGGGATGAGGCCCTTCCTGCTGATGCCCAGGACCTGATCACACGGTTGCTGAGACAGTGTCCCCTCGAGCGCTTGGGCACTGGTATGTGTGTGCCAGCCCTCGTGTAGGACATGACCTGGCACCCCGATTCCCATCAAGCTCGAGTGGCCTTGAATCCAAAACATGACACGTTGAGGGTTCTGGGAGGAGGTCTCCTGCTCAAGGTTCACCTCGGGAAGGCTTCATGGGGCTCTCATTTGTCCATTTGCTGCTCTGCATGGAGGAGAGACTGTGCCATTGAGGATGGGAGCAGGAGCATCCCAGATCCTGCCCCACCCCCTGATGTGGGTTTCTCTGCCTGGCAGGAGGTGCCCATGAGGTGAAGCACCACTCCTTCTTCCTGCACCTGGACTGGAATGGGCTGCTGCGGCAGAAGGCTGAGTTCATCCCCCAGCTGGAGTCGGAGGACGACACCAGCTACTTTGACAGTGAGGCCAAATCCATCCCCTTCCCCCTTCTGCCAATCCATTATCCCAACACCCACGGATGCTCCTGTGGGAGATGAAAATCTCCTGGGCGAAGCTGGTCCCTTTACAGCTGAAGTCACAGGACAGATGCAATCCTCTTTCCAGGCTGCTCACCCTCACCAACTTTCTCCCCCCAGGACTCCCCTGGGATTTGGGACTGGGCTGTCACCCCATGGGTGGGGGTCCCACTGCAGGCAGGGTGTAGGTGTTGCAGGCAGGGTGTAGGTGTTGCAGGCAGGGTGTGGGTGTTGCAGGCAGGGTGTGGGTGTTGCAGGCAGGGTGTAGGTGTTGCAGGCAGGGTGACAGCCCTGCCCGCTCTGGCTCTTGCTTTCAGCCCGCTCCGAGAGGTATCGCCACTTGGATTCGGAGGATGAGGAGACCAACGATGAGGAGTCATCGGTGGAGATCGGGCAGTTCTCCTCCTGCTCCCACCGCTTCAGCAAGGTGCTCCAGTCCCTCGTCCAGCATCCAAAATGCTTTGGCACTCCAACCAGCGTGGTTGTGCCAAGCATCGGTGTCTTGGCTGACACTGGAGCACCTGGATTCCCAAGTTCCTGCTCCCTGCTGACAGCTCCTCTCCTCCTCAGGTGTACAGCAGCTCGGAATTCCTGGCTGTCAACTCCAACCTCAGCCTCTCATCCTCCGACCGGAGTCACAGTGATGAGAAAGAGGAGCGATGGGACAGGCACTCTGGAGATGAAGACAGGAGCCGGCCAGGGGGCACCGAGCCCCGGTGTGTTGTGGGGAGGGGCTGGTGGGCACTGGTGGGAGCTTCTCCTGGTGCTGAGGGTTTGTGCCAGCACTGAGGCTTTGTGCCAACACTGAGGCTTTGTGCCAACACCGAGGGTTTGTGCTGCGACCAGGTGTTTGTGGTGACATCAAGGGTTTCTGGTGACATCAAGGGTTTGTGGTGACATCAAGGGTTTGTGCCGGTGCCAAGGATTTGTCCCACCATTCAGGGTTTTTGCTGGAACTAAGGGTTTGCAGAGGGGTCAGTGGGATGTGCCCTGGGGTGCTGCAGCATCTCAGTGCCATCCCCCTCACCCATCTGCACTAGTCCTGAGCCCTCCTGCTGTCCCCATGCAGGCTCCGCTCCTGGACATCCTGCAGCTCCACTCCGTACACCCGGCACGAGCGAAGCCACAGCCCCACCGTGCTGCCCAGCACCCTCAGCCTGGACACCATGCCCAAGTTTGCCTTCTCCTCAGAGGATGAGAGCCCCTGTGTGGCATCCTCCAAGCCGGAGAGACCCAAGTTTGTGGTGGGAGAGCCCGACGTGGGGACGGGCGGTGCGGTGAAGCCGTCGGCGTTATCCGGTGCGTAGGCTGCGGGCGCTGCTGTGGGATGCTCCAGCACCAGCTGGGGTCCTGCATGGCATGAGCTTCTCCACATCCTCAAACTCTCCCTTCTCCCCTCTGTGCAGCTGATCTGGTCAGCCTGAACCGCATCCGCCTCCGGAGCAACAGCACCGGCACCAAAAACTCGACTCCCCGGAGCCTGGAGCCGAGTGGGGGCCGTCGGCTGAGCACCCAGAAGGACGTGCCAGAGAGGCAGAGGGCATCACTGGGCAGCCGCGTGCCCAAATCTGCCTCTGTCTCAGCCCTGTCCCTCATCATCACGTCAGGTCCTTGCGCAGCCTGGGTTATCCTCATGGATGGTCGCCGCGTGGTTTTCCCAGGCTAAACCGGCTTCTCCCGCTTGCAGATGACTTCGGTGGCGGTGCCCTGATGAGCCCCATCTCCCCCCACTCCCTCTCGTCCAATCCCTCTTCCCGGGACTCGTCGCCGAGCCGGGACTCGTCCCTGGCCATCGCCAGCCTACGCCCGCCCATCATCATCCACAGCTCGGGGAAGAAGTACGGCTTCACCCTGCGGGCCATCCGTGTCTACATGGGCGACAGCGACGTCTACACCGTCCACCACATGGTCTGGGTGCGTGTGGGGAGGCACTGCGGGTGCCAGGCAGGGTGTTTCCTAGTGGGAAACAGGCTGGCATTGAAATAAACCCCTTCTCTCCTGCCTGCAGAGTGTGGAAGAGGGGAGCCCGGCACAGGAGGCAGGGCTGAGGGCGGGCGACCTCATCACACACGTCAACGGCGAGTCCGTGCTGGGTCTGGTTCACCGGGACGTCGTGGAGCTGCTGCTCAAGGTGGGTGTCCAGAGCTGCCCTGCCCGCCCTGGGACATCCATTCAGCAGCTCCCTGGCAGCTGAGAGAGGGGCTGGTTGGGATCCGCTCCTGAAGTGCTCCATTTTGCATCCCTCAGAGTGGGAATAAGGTGGCCCTGCGCACCACCGCCCTGGAGAACACCTCCATCAAAATCGGCCCCGCGCGGAAAAACAGCTCCAAGACCAGGATGGCGCGGAGGAGTAAGAAGAGTAGGAAGAGGGATGGCCAAGACAGGTGGGTAGTACTGGGGTGAGATAAAATGAATCAAGTTTGTCCTGGTTTTTAAACTGAGATTAGTCGTGGCACTGAGTGCCATGATCTAGTGAATGGACTGGAGCTGGACCAACGTTGGACTTGATGGTCTCGGAGGTCTTTTCCAACCCAATCGATTCTCTGATTCTCTGATTCTATGGTGTGTGCCATACCGGGGACATGCTCTGGAATTGCCATAGTGGCGTGTCCAGTGGGATCCAGTCCTGCCAAAACTGGGTTGGATGCTCTGGATCTGCCATACTGGGATGTCCAGCGGGGTCTGGCACTGGGTTGGCAGACTTGGGGCTGACAGCTTTAGGGAGACAGCCAAGGTTATTCCTGTCCCCTGCAGTAGGAGAAAATCCCTTTTCAAGAAGATCTCCAAGCAGTCGTCGGTCTTGCACACCAGCCGCAGCTTCTCCTCTGGTCTCCATCACTCACTGTCCTCCAGCGAGAGCCTCCCGGAGTCCCCCACGCACAGCCTGTCCCCGGGTCCCACCACGCCTTGCAGGAGCCCCGCTCCCGACCTGCCCTCAGGTACCCCAGCCCGTGGGGAGTGGGGATACTGGGGTATGCTGGTTCTGCCAGGCAACCAGCAGTAGGATAACAGGGCACGGGCTTAAGCTCTGCCAAGGGGGTTTTAGGTTGGTTGTTAGAAAGAAATTGTTTACAGAGAGAGTGATCAGGCATTGGAATGGGCTGCCCAGAGAGGTGGTGGATTCACCGTCCCTGGAGGTTTTTAAGATGAGAGTGGACATGGCACTGAGTGCCATGATCTGAGAATCACATCGGGGTTGGGTCAAGGGTTGGGCTTGATGATCTCGGAGGTCTTTTCCAACCCAGTTGATTCTATTCTATGATTGGGCAGGATGGGATGCTGTGCATCCCATGGGGACGCCGCGTGTCCCGTGGGGATGCCCCGTGTCCCATGGGGATGCTGCGTGTCCCGTGGGGATGCTGTGTGTCCCGTGGGGATGTCGCGTGTCCCTTGGGGATGCCCTGTGTCCCTCGGGGATGCCCCATGTCCCGTGGGGATGCCGTGTGTCCCTCCCTCCCTCCAGTGGCCTGTTTCTCTTTGTGTGGCAGATGCCGTGTCCCCGCAGAGCACCTCTCCCTCCTCCAGCACCCCGACGTCACCCGCCGGCCATGTGCGCCCCAGCTCCCTGCACGGGCTGGCCCCCAAACTGGGCGGGCAGCGCTACAAAGTGGGGCGCCGCAAATCCACCAGCAGCATCCCCCCGTCGCCCCTGGCCTGCACCCCTTCCTCCCAGCGCCCGCCCTCTCCCCAGCGCTCCCCGTCTCCGCTCCCAGGCTACCCCAAGACCCCCCATTCCTTCCAGGGCAAGACCCTGTCGCCCCCCACCATCGTGCGGCAGAGCTCCCGCCCCCGCAGCGCCGACTGCCCCCGCTCCCCCCTCCTCAAGCGCGTCCAGTCGGCCGAGAAGATCGTCACCATCCTGGCCGAGAAGAAGAGCTGTGGTGGCCGCAAGCTGGGCCTGGAGGTGTCCCCAATGGACGGGGAGGCCATCGGGGAGGGCGAGGCGCCACCGTACCCCGCGGAGCACGGCTATCACCCCGCCGGCTGCCGCCTCGGCGAGAGGCATGACCGCGATCCCGAGATGGTGGTGATGCGGCGCCTGAACCTCTCCGAGCGCCGGGACTCCTTCAAGAAGCAAGAGGCGGTCCAAGAAGTGAGTTTTGATGAGCCGGAGACAGCGCCGGGAGGCGAAGACGGTGGGAAGGGCGAAGACACGGCCCTGCAGGGTGGCGCAGAGCTGCAGACGCGGCCGAGACCCAGCCCAGTGCCGCAGATCGCCGTGCAGGGCTCCGAGAGCGACGAGCAGGAGCCGGTGGCGGCCGAGTGGGAATGCCAAGGCTCCTACCCCATGGGCAGCACCCAACAGGAATGCCAAGGCTCCTACCCCATGGGCAGCACCCAACGGGAATGCCAGGGCTCCTACCCCATGGGCAGTGCCCAGTGGGAATGCCAGGGCTCCAACCCCATGGTCAGCGCCGAGCGGGAGTGCCAAGGCTCCGACCCCATGGGCAGCACCAAATGGGAATGCCAGGGCTCCTACCCCATGGGCAGTGCTGAGTGGGAACACCAGGGCTCCTACCCCACGGGCAGCACCAAACGGGAAGGCCAAGGCTCCGACCCCATGGGCAGCACCCAACGGGAATGCCAGGGCTCCTACCCCATGGGCAGCACCAAAAAGGAAGGCCAAGGCTCCTACCCCATGGGCAGCACCAAAAAGGAAGGCCAAGGCTCCGACCCCATGGGCAGCACCCAACGGGAGTGCCAAGGCTCCGACCCCATGGGCAGTGCCAAGCGGGAATGCCAAGGCTCCGACCCCATGGGCAGCACCGAGCAGCCCCACGGCGGGTCCACCCCGCCGTGGTGGGATGGGTGCGAACACCGGGACCGCGTCTCCCAGCAGCGTCGGGACTGCGGGCAGGGACCCATGGGCCACCGGGCATCGCCACGGGCACTGCCGGCACGTGGCCAGGAGCTGCCGGGGGCTCATCTCCCGGTGCCCCGGTGGAGCGGGGCCAAGCACACGTGAGCCCCACACCGGCACCGGGACGGGGCGGTTCAGGCTCCCCCCGTGGCATCCCACCCACCATCCCCAAAAACTCCATCCCACGCAGCGTATCCGTGAGAGAACCATCCCTGGAGCCACTGTGGACGTCGGGCACTTCGCCCACCCCCCTGCGCCCCCCGAAGGCTTTTTGTACTCCCCGAAAGATGCTCATATTTTTATAGAGACGCAGGAGCTTTTCCGGCGGTGGCGTTTTTCCCCGGCTGGGCCCCAAACCTCTGTGTACAGAAAGGACTCGATGCAAATATTCCTTAAATTAATTTATTACTTTTTATAAGCTAAACGGGCAGTGCAGGACTGTCGCAGGGTCCAGCCCAGCTCCAGGAGTCTCAGCCTTTTCCATGCATCTCCCAGCAGGATGACACACTATTTTCTAACCTTGCAAAGACCCACTCACTTTTCCCTACTTTATAACTTCAGTTTTAGCTGAAAACACCACAAATTTCCTAAGAAACCCCTGCTTGGGGGATAATTCTAATATTTAACATTAAACCAAAACCCCAAACCTACAGCAACGTCCCCCAAATTCTGGTGCTCCAGGCTGGGGTGCAGAGGGAGGATTTATTTGCATGTGGATCATCAGATAATGAACACACGGGGCATTTTATAAGCATATAGTGGATGTAAAGGGTTTAATTTAGTTGGAGCCTCTTGGAGCCACCCGGCTCCATTGGTCCTTCCAGGAGGGAAAAAACAGAGACAACCCCCCAGGGTCAGCACCTGGATGTGGATATTAATGAGATTTTTGGGGTCAGTTTTTGCTCTTTGCATTTCTCTGCCACCTAATCCCGTGGCGTTGGTTGCTCAGCGCACAGACACCCATAAAAATCCCAACTTCTGCTGCTTTAAAACAAAACCACCCCAGCCCTGTGAGCGCCTGTGCCCCTGTAATTTGGGAATTTGGGAATTTCACCTCCTTTCCCCCCGTCGCTCTTTGTCCACCAAAACTATGGGCTCGACCCGGCGTTTCTCCCCGATTTCTACCATTTTCTAGGACGTGAACGTTTCCATTCGTTAATGCATGTTCTGGTTTTCCCCCCCTCTCCCTCTGTGGTTTGCTGCCCCGGTGCCGGCGATGGGGGCACCGTGCCCGCTGTGCCACCGGGCATCGCCCCGGGGTTATTTTGTGCACGTGTGGTTTGTGCCAGGCTCTGTATCCCGCTTCTCCCCTTAAACTGGTGCCGTTAAACCCCCCGAAAAAAACCAAAACAGGGTGACCAGAACTGCTCTGTGTTCCCTTTGCTTCTTCTCCCCTCTGTCCCTACGAAGGTCTGGGGTTTTGGGGACACATCGGGCACCCCCTGCCCGTTGGCACCGTGGGGAGGGGGGGTTTGGCCCCGCACTGGGGGTGGTGGGAAAAGGGTTTGCTTTGAATGGAAAACGTCTCCGGATGCCAAGGGGGGACCGTGTCTTCCTGTTCGGACCTTCGGGAAGTTTTATGTTGGATTAAAATTGTCCCTCGCTCTTGAGTGGTGGTGTCCAGAGCTGGGGGTGGGGTTGGCACTGCTGGCACTGGGGAGTGACTGGGTTAGGGTTAGGGTGGTGGGGTTGGCACTGCTGGCACTGGGTTAGGGTTAGGGTTGTGGGGTTGGCACTGCTGGCACTGGGGAGTGGCTGGGTTAGGGTTTGGGTGGTGTGGTTGGCACTGCTGGCACTGGGTTGGGGTTAGGGTGGTGGGATTGGCACTGCTGGCACTGGGTTAGGGTTAGGGTGGTGGCAAGGGGTGAAATGGGGCTGGTGGGTGCCAGAGCTGCCCCAGCAGGGGCAGGAGGGATGGGGACATGGCTGTGCCAGCGGCGCTGGCAGGGCTGGCACCCAGCCTGGCTCTGGCACCGGGCCCTGGCTGTGGGTGCCAAAGGCAGTGCCCAGTCCCCTGTGCAGTGCCTGGGGCTGTGCCCCGTGCCCAGGGCAGTGTCCCGTGCCCAGGGCAGTGTCTCAGAGCCCCAGTCAGTGCCCCGTGCTTGGAGCCAAACCCCATTCCCAGTCCATGCCCCATTCCCAGTCCATGCCCCATTCCCAGTCCATGCCGCATTCCCAGTCCTTGCCCCATTTCCCGTTCCTGGATCCATGTCCCATGTTCAGTACCCGATGCAATCCCAGTTCAATCCTGGTGTTATCCCAGTATAATCCCAGTTCAATCCTAGTTCAATCTCACTACGATCCCATTGCTATCCCCGTACAATCCCATTGCTATCCCGGTACAGTCCCAGTTCCCCGCCGCGGTGCCCGCCCCGCTGTCCTGCCCTGTCCCGCCGCCAGGGGGCGCCGCCGCCGCGCCCTCCCTCGGGCCCCTTCGGCAGTTTCCGGAGCGGCGAGCGCGGGGCGGGGCCCCGAAGGCGGTGAGGGGGCGGGGCCTGCGGCTTCGGGCTGTTCCGTCCCCGCTCGGCTGTTTCCGGGGCGGGCTCGGGGCGGTCCGGCCCCTCTCGGTTGCTCTCGGGTGTTTCCGGAGTCGGCTCGGTGAGTCCCGTCCTCGCTCGGGTGTTTCCGGGGCCGGTTCGGGCCGTTCCGGCGGCGCTCGGGCCTGTCCCGGGCTGGGCCGGGCCGGAGGCGGCAGAGCCGCGCTGGAGCCGGGCGGCGGCGGACGGGGCCGGCCGAGAGGTGGGCCAGGGGGGCACCGGGGACTCATCGCGGGGTCGGGGTGGGCATGGCGGGGTGAGGGTGGGCATGGCGGGGTCTGGGTGGGCATCGCGGTTTCAGGGTG
>VWZG01011052.1:24584-43711 GCA_013396735.1 Grallaria varia
CTTGCCCCGCGCTGTCCCTTCCCTGAGCAGGGTCTGTTCCCCCGTCGATCTCTCCGGGCTGTCCCTGTCCCTTCCCCATGCCAGGGCTGGGCCCCCCATCCCCCAGGGCTGTGTCTGTCCCCTCCCCATGCCAGGGCTGTGTCCCCCATCCCTCAGGGCTGTGCCCCCCATCCCCCAGGGCTGTGCCCTCCATCCCTNTCTGTCCCCTCCCCATGCCAGGGCTGTTCCCCCCCTCCCCCAGGGCTCTGTCTGTCCCCTCCCCATGCCAGGGCTGTGCCCCCCATCCCCCAGGGCTGTGCCCTCCATCCCTGCAGTGCCATCACGGGTTTCCCTGTGCCATCCCCCCGCGCAGTGGTGCCAGTTCAGGGATCCCACTCAGCAGGGCACAGCCCCCATTTCTGGGGGTCCTGGGCACCCTTTTGGGATGGCAGAGCTGGAGAGGAGCAGCCTGTCGGGGTCCCAGTTCGGCCCCAGCAGAGGCCAGGCTGAAACTGGTGCCCCAGGGCTGTGCCAGGGTGCAGCCTGGGGGTGGCTGTGGCTTTGCTGCCCCTTGGCACAGTTGCCCTCGCAGCCTGGCCCTGGGCTGAACCATCCCACCACTTCCCAGGCAGGTCGGTCCCTGCATTTCTTCTCCTCCTGAGGGTGTTTCTCAGCCCCTCGAGGTGGAAGGTTCCCGTGGTCACCGCGTGCCTCCCAAACAGGGTTCTGTGGTCGGTGGGAAGCAAAACCCCGGGGTGAGACCCGTGTGGAGCGAGCTCTTCGAGGAGCTGGAGCAGCCCTGGCTGCCTCTTCTCCCATTAAAGCGAGCCTTTGATTTCCCAAGCAGCCCTCGGAGCCACTGGGGAACTGGCCCTGTGACTTTTTTCTGTGAGAGCAGAGAATGGAGACAGCTGAGTAAATATAGCCTAAATCGCTGCTTTCCTGGCCATTCCCCCCCCCTGCCCTGCCAAGGGCTGGTGTGTCCCCGAGGCTGGACTGGCCTCTGCTCTAGTCATCCACCATGTGGGAAAGTCCAAGGCATGGTTTGGTTCCTTTGGTGACTCTCTTTGACGTGGGCAGATCGTGCTTCCATCTGCCCCTGCGGTTTGTGGCGTGGAGTCGTTCCTCCTGAACTTGGGTTGCTGCCCCAAAAGCCTCCGTTTTTAACTCACTGGAACAAGGGTTTGGGCACAGGGGAGAATCCTTTTCTGCTGGACAAAAGCTCCGGGTTTGGAAGGGAAAGCGCGGCTCGGCTGGAATGTGGCGAGGAGCAGAGTGGTTTGTGGAGCCAGTTTGGAGCTGTGTCAGAGCGCCGGGTGCTGGGGTGTGTTTACAATGAAAAAAAGAGTATTTATAATATCGAGGGCTCTTTTAATTCCCCTGGGAATCTCTGGAGCCGCAGCTCAGAGCTGGAGTAGCCAAGTAATGGAAGATAAAAAGCAAACAGAGGAAGGGATGGTGGATTTCTCAAGTTGGAAGGTCTTGGCTCTCTCACCAATACTCAAATAGTGCTGGTCTGCTACTGTGGGTGCTTCTTACCTCGCTGGTTACTTCATGTGATTGCTGAGCTGTGCAGAGCTGCTAATAAATCATATAAATTCCAAATACCCCGGGGAATGTGATTTTAAGCAGATAAGTCAGCAAGAACAGTTGGATTTCTTTTTTTTTTTCATGTACTCAGGTTTTTTTTAGAACTGTAATTTTTGAGGGAAGGAGCCAAAATACAGCTCCTGGGTTTATATATCCCTAAAGCCAGCTCCATGAATGCTCCGAAAATGGAATTAATGTGTTAGGGCTGCTTGGGGGATGGTGTAAAGGCAGCCTAGAGGGAGGTGATGGGGCTCGTGTAAGACACTGGGTCCTTCTCTGCTTGCTGCATGTTAAAGTCTCTGGACAAAGAAAGAGCTCTTGCAGGGAAGAGAAGGTTTCTGAGGTGGGTGGGAAAAGACAAGATTCAGCTGAAGAAAGAAAGTCCAATGTCAGAAGCCTCTGGACAGTGTGAGGAGTCTTGGAGTAGGTGTGCAGCTTGTCTGAGGTGCTCTCGCGCTGTCCAGCCTTTGAGGAGGTCACTGGAACCTCCAGTTGTCTCCCAAAAGTGGGAAAGATGCCAGTCATCCCAAGGCAGGAATTTATTCAGCTCCTCAGTTCCCTGCTAACCATGGCATTGACCTTTTCAGTGAAACGTTCCAGATATTCCTTCCCTTCCTTGGGCTTTGGTGAATAAAGCAAAATCCTTAATGCAGCTCAAGCGTGAGCAGTAAATGCTCCATGTCCCTGGCAAAGGGCAGCTCGTGGCCATGGGCAGGGAAGCTGCCTGGGGAGCACAGGGGGTTGCTGTGCTGTGTGTCCCAGTTGTAAACCAGGGGTTGCCAAGCTTTTGTCCCCTCTGCCCTGGTGCTGCTCCGGGGGTTTGGTGCCAGAGGACACAGCGTGACCCACAGCACTGCCAACTTCTGCCAGCCTGGCAGGGGCTGAGCCCAGCAGAGCTGCCCTGGCTGTGTAAATCAGGAGGATGTGATGCAGCAGCAGATGTCACGATAGCAGGCAATTCCCCGTCCATTTTTATTCCCATCCCCCATTGCATTGTCTTATTTTCTCTTTTTGTTAAAGGAAAAGTTTGTTCTTGTGGTCTGAAATATGCAGTTCGAAACCTGATTTGCTGTTTGTTTTCCGTGCTGAGGATCTGATGTAACTTGGAGAGGTTTGGGCTGTGTAGATGGTTGTAGGCATATTCTTCTTTTAAATACTTTTGGGCTTTCTGTCCCTTCACTGGAGGAAAAGTAATGCTCAGTCTCATTTCAAGTCAAGCTGCACTTTGAACTGGATTTGGAACTGGGTGAAAAAGCACAGGAACCACATTTAAAACCTTAAGATGCTTTTATTTATGTGCTGGGCACACACAAAAAAGACTTGTAATGTGTTTTTTGTTTCAAACCGATGCATTAAACAAAGAAAGTATTGACAGCAGTTAATGAATCGAGGGATTGTTTCTGGGCACTGAGATAGATTTACCAAAGGTATTTAGCTGTCTGATGCATGGGATTTTCAGAGCAGCCTTAAGCAAGTGCTCGCCAGCACAGACACATGAGGTTCTTCTCCGAGAGCCGAGCAAACCTGGAGCTGGGCCCAGGCGGAGTCTTCTGGCAGGCTGCTCCCTCTGCCCTGCTCCGAGGTGTGCTTCCAGCCGGCAGGCTCGTGCGTGTCCCGGGCTCTCGGCACTGCCTTCCCTCCCAGAGCTGTTCCAGGGCTTTGGGAAGTGTCTGTTCCCTCCCCACGAAGAAGCCCCGACTCGGTCGGCTGCGCTCGAGGTGTGCTCCGCTCTCCTGGACGTTTGGCTGCAGCTTGGCCGAGGAAGCCGCTCGTTGGGTCTGTGGCAGGATAGAGGACAACTGCACCCCCTGGATAGGACCGTGCTGGCCTTTGCCACGTGGATTTGGGTTTTCCAGGGGTCTCCTCGCCCGTGTTCGTGGGCACTCGATGCCCGCATGGGCTGAGAGTGGGAAAGGCAAGTGAGACTGCTCCAGGACCAGCCTGGCTTTGGGTTCTCTAGGCTTTTTCATGTGCCCAGTGGCCTGCTGGGCCGTGGAGAGCAGGGTGGCACTGAGCTGCCTCTGCATTCCCACCCCAGGGAAAGAGGGCTGTGGAAGGAGTCGGTTGGAAGAAGCTGCAGGACCTGCTCTTTGGAGCCACTCTGTGCTCCCGAGTCACTCTCCTCTTCCCACCCCTCCACGCAGATCTGCTTTTAAAAGCTACTGAACAAGTTTGCCAGGGCTGAACGTTTTGTCCTTCCAGCCTCTTCGGCTGCACCGGCTTGTCAGAGGCGCTTGGAGTCGGGGCTGGGATCTGCGGGTGGGAGCTGGGGAGGTGCCTCTGGGGGAGCATCAACCCAGCTGGCTTTGGGCTCGGCTGCCTCTGGGTGCCTTCTGGGGTCTGTCCTCTCCCGGAGGAGCAGGAGCTGCCGGAGCATTCCCAGCTGGCAGAGCCCATTCGGGCCCTTGGCACTCGGATGGTGCCCCCCGGGGCTGCGACTCAGCTCTGGGAGACCTTGACAGTCAGAGGGGCAGCCAGTGAGCCTGGCCATAAATCTCTCTTTATGCTCGGGATTATGAAGTAATATTTTCCTGGCTGGAGTTTGGTTGGATCAGGGAAATGCAGGCTCTGCTGCGAGTTCCCTGCTGCTGAGTCCCAGCATGGTGGGAGCTTTCACGGCCACTGTGCTGGGATGTGCTGCTTGCCCTAAGAGCACGAGGGACCTCCCCAGGAGCTCTCCATGAGTCTTGCAGCCCGGTGCTGCTCCTGGAGCTCTGCAGAAGCTCCCCAGCAACCTGGATCAGGCTTAATCCTGTTCTCCACCCGCCTCTGGCCGCAAGTGCCTCACCTCCCCTCAGGCAGCGCCTGTTCATTCATGGCAAAGACAGCCTGGCTGGGACTCCTGCCCGAGCTCAGGCAGGCGGTGCAGGCTCTGGCTGCTGCACGGGTTTCCTGTGCCATGGCCTTTTTGTGCCTTTTGTCCTTGTCAGGGGAAGGAAGGAGTGCTTGGCCTGGCGCTGGGCTGCAGAGCCTGGCTGTGGAGAGGTGGAGCTGGAGTCCCCTGATCTTCAGACTTTGTGGTGGCACTTGCAGGGGCGGTGGCACGGGCTGGGGTGACATGGTGCACAGCAGGAAAGAAGGGGTTTGTAGCTGATAGGGACTGTAACGTGCTGCTGGCCCGGAAGGGTTATTTTGAAATCCTGCAGATCCGCACCGTTAGTGCCTCTCGCGGAGTCCAGCCGGCGGTCAGAGCAGCCTTGGCTTTGTGCTGTGCTTGGCTGTGCACTGACCCTGCTGGGCAGGCTGCCTTGGCTCCCTTTGCCTCCTCCCCTCCCTCTGCCCAGGCTCCCGCAGCCCCCAGAAGAACCTTCCCGCTCGCTAATAGTTTTCAGATGAGACTCCAGAGCCTGAGCTGGGTTTGGTGGTTTCTGGGCCAGAACAGCCCAAGCTGTCAGTGGGACCTGCAGCATTTGAGCAGGCCCAGGGTGTCCCTGGCAAGGCTGGTTTCTCGCTGCCCGGGTGCCTTGTAGGTCTGGAATGCTGGGATTTGCCTGGGGGAGGTGGAAAACTGGCCTGTGCAGCTGGGAAGGGTTGGGAAAAGAGGATGTGCCTGGCTGGTGGGAATGCCCCAGCTCGTACATCTATCCAACAACATGTTATAACCCAGGTTTCTTCTTTTTGGTGGATTTCTGGGCAGGGCAGGCAACATATTCAATTTCTTTCTGAATAGCTGAAAGGCAGTTAGGAGCTGTAAGTAGACTGGAAGGCTTCTAAAGATTATTTTAACTTCTCACACCTCCATCTCTGCAGAAAGAACCCGTGCCTGCACTTGATGATGTTGCTGCTTTTGAAAAGTTCAAAAATTGACTTTTAGCTCAGAGCAAAGCTTTGAAGTGCTGCTGTGTGGGAATGGCAGCACATCTCAGAAAGCCTTTCGCTGAAAGCTTGGTTAACCTACATTTGTGGGCAACTCCCTTCAGAAGATGCCTTTGTGGGGGATTGCATGGTGAGATATAAAGGTGAACTGTGAAATTTAATCAATTTTACAAGGAAAGGTTAAATCTGTTTGTTCTGCTCCTATTCAGGGCTTGCAGCTGGTGGGTGCAGGGTCACCCTTTTCTGTATGTGAAAGTTACCCTGCATAAAGGCGGTTTTGTCCCCCTTGTTGTCTCCTTGTTTGCATAAGCGCTTCGAGGAGGGTAAGCTGAAGAAGCAGGAGTGAACCTCTTTAAGATGCAGAGCTGGTGCCTGGCTGTAGCAGAGGGGAGGTGGCATTCTTGCCTGCAGCCACTGGCTCCCCGCGTGCTTTTGGGAGTGGAAATCAGTATTAGCATGTCCTGGTTGGATTCAGGGCTCAGAATCAGCTGGTAGGCAGGAGAGAAACGAGTCCTGCCTCTCAGGTGAACCCCTAGTTTGAATGTTGGCGTGTCAGGAGGGTGTGGGGTGCCTGGCTGTGCGGTGACAAGTCTTCTTCTCTTTGCAGACACTGGGAAGGGGGACGTAGCACCCCACACCGTTCCGGGCTGGAAGCCTGCAGTGCTTTCCCCTCCACGACTCCAGGAAACCGGCTTCTTTTTTGGTGAAACGGACCCTCATCTCGGGTTTCTTTGCTGCATGCCTGCTCACCAGTGCTGGATTATGTTTGTCTCCTTCTCCCTTTGCTCCATAATTTGGCTGAATCGTGGTTTCAAGCTCAGGAAAAGGGGCTGCACCTAAACGTGCTGTGACCAGACTCCCGGGGTGCTGGTTCACGCAGAGACACTTCAGAGCGCTGATGGGGGAGAGCTGCCTCTGAGGTCCCTCCTCCCCTCCCTGGAACGTGCTTCCTCACCGCTCCGAGCCCCTCTGCCCCCCCAAAGCCCTGGCAGAGAGGATGGGCAGCACCGACGGCTTCCAGTACCGCGCGCTCTACCCCTACCGCAAGGAGCGTGACGAGGACATTGACCTGCTGCCTGGGGACATCCTGGTGGTGAGCAAGGGGGCCCTGCAGTCCCTGGGCTTCAAGGACGGCGATGAGCAGACCCCCAACCAGATCGGGTGGATCCTGGGCGTCAACGAGCGGACCAAGCAGAAGGGGGACTTTCCCGGCACCTACGTGGAGTACGTGGGGCCCGTGAAGATCTCGGTCCCTTCTCACCGGCCCCGAGTGCAGAGACCCCTGCCTGCCACGCCGGGGGCCAGCGGCTGCCGGCTGCCGGAGGCTCTGGAGCAAGGTAAGCCCTGCTCTGTGCTCTGTTGGTCCAGGACACCTCCGCTCCCGGTGTGGGATAGATGAGAGCGTGTGAGTGGCTTTGCAGGGCAGTGGTGAAGCCCTTCCTTGGCTCCACAGCACTGGTTTGCCCCACCAGCAGCTGCACAGTCCAATTGCTTGGGGGTTGTGGGCTCAGACTCAGTCCTAGCCCAGAGAAAACCGTGTTGTTCCTCCTCACTCTGCTCAGCAGCTCTTCTTGGGGCAAGCTTTGTCCCGCTCTTACCTCGCCGAGATCCTTCTCCCTCTCTGTCCTGCAATCAGCCAGGATCCCTGTGGCCCTTGGTCCCTGCTCTGCGGAGTTTTGCCCTGCTCCCTCCCTTCAGGATAAGTCCTGACCTCTCCCAGCCATCAGCTCCCTGCCTCTGCAGCGCCTGGGGCAGTGCTCCCTGCCAAGAGCTGCTCAGCCCCGCTGAGAGACACAATTACTTGCCTTACTTGCCTCTGGGCAGGAGGAGAAAAGTCAGGGTCTAAAAGAGCACTTCTGAGAACTGGAGCTAATTGCTTGTCTGCCTGGCAGCCAGCCCTCCCCGCGGGTCGCAGGGCCCTCTCTGGGGCTGGGCAGCCACCCTGGGGCTGGGCATGGGCTGTCCTGCACCTGCAGCTGCCTCCCAGCTGGCACTGGGCTTGGCACAGATCTGCTCCAGGAGAGCCAACGTGCCTCAAGCCCTGCCTGTAGAGCTGTAGCAGCTGCCTGCTCTTTGCCTGTGTTTTTTCCTTCCCAGGTCCATAAACCCTGTGGCAGGGGCTCAGCGGCCCCCGGGTTGTCCCCATCTACTCTGCCCTCGTGAGAACCCACCTGGATTGCTCCATCCAGGTCTGGGGGCCTCAGTACAAGACCGATGTGGATCTGTTGGAGAGAGTCCAGAGGGAGCCACGAAGGTGCTCTGAGGGCTTTTCAACACCACTGCTGTGAAGACAGGCTGGGAGAGCTGGGTGTGTTCAGCTTGGAGAAGGCTCCAGAGGAACCTTATTGTGGCCTTCCAGTACTTAAAGGGAGCTTATAAAAAAGAGGAAGAGAAACTTCTTATACAGGGAGATAGTGATAGGAGAAGGGGGAAGTTTTAAATTATAAGAGGAGAGATTTAGATCAGAAGTTAGGAAGAAATTCGTGACTGTGAGGGTGGGCGGGCCCTGGCCCAGGTTGCCCAGAGAAGCTATGGCTGCCCCATCCCTGGACGTGTCCAAGGCCAGATTGGATGGGGCTTGGAGCAACCTGGGCTGGTGGAAGGTGTCCCTGCCCATGGCAGGGGGTGGGACTGGATGGGTTTTAAGGTCCCTTCCAAGTGAGGAGTGACAGCCAGACCTTGCCTTCCCATGCCTTGCAGAAGACCTTGTTGTGGTGCACACAGGAGGATTAGGGGCAGCAGCAGGAGCTGGTGGGTGTCAGAGCGTGTGCCCAGCCTGGCAGTCCTGCATCCCCCCTGTCCTTCTGCCTGGCAGCCACAGCTACCCCACCAGATGCTTCGAGCTGTGTGAAACACCTCTGGGGTCTTACAAAACCAGGGTGGTGGGGCTGGTGCAGCTCCCTGCAGCTGCCTCCCTTGCTCCTGCTGCCAGAGCCAGAGGGGCGGCCCCAGGAAACATCTCCGGAGGGTGGGAATGTGGCCGGGGTTTGGGTTGGCAGTGGGAGCTGCTGACCTGAGTCATCCTGCTCGCAACCTGCCTTTCCAAGAAAGCAGCTCCTCTTGGGAGCCTGGGACAGGCTCTGTGCTGGATGTGCCAGCCTTGCCCATGTCCAGCCCCGCGCTCCCTCGGGGGCTGTATTTCTGTCACTGTCGGCTCTCCCTTCCTCTTCTTAAGGAGGGCTTAGCGGAGGTGTGTCTGGGTGGTCAAAGCCCCTGGTGGGATCTCTGGGAATGTGGAACCAGGATCCGTTCCAAAAGCTCCTGACACATTGAAAAGATGCAGTTGGAAAAGAAACCCAAAGCCAGCCTGTCTGTGTCCCACCTGGAGGTGGAGGGTGGCATTCCAGGGTACATGAGGGGGGTGCCAGCCCTGTCCCTGTCCCCTAGGGGTGCATCCCCATTGCCAGCCTTCTCTCTGGGCACAGCCAGGGCCTGCAGGGTGGAGGTTCACACACACCCAGGACCATTCTACACTCAGTCCGATCCCCATATGGGCCATTCACTTAAAGAGCTGAACTCGACGATCCTTTTGAATCCCTTCCAGCTCCGAACATTCTGCGATTCTGTATCTCTGTGTTCAGTGTTCTGCTGGGGAGGCACATTTTTGCAACGGAGAAACTCTTATTTGAGCCAAGCCTGCTTTACTTCTTCCTGCGCTGCGCTTTGGGAGGTGCAGAGCTGCCCCATGGAGCTCGGGCCCCACCGTCCTGCCTGGGGTCCCTCGGCCCCGCGGTGTCACTCGTGGGGCAGGGCTCTGTGACACATCCCTGGGAGCAGGGCTGGCCCTGTTGAGTGGCGAGACCCGGCGCGTTCCGCCAGCGGATTTACGAGCTGCCGGTGTTTGCCTTCCGCGGAGAACACGGGCGGAAAATGCGGCCGGGAACTATTTCCGCAGCTGCCCGGGCCGTGCTGTGAGCAGCCTTGTTCGAGGCAGCCCAGCCCGGAGGCCCGGCAGGCTCGGGAGCCGCTGCTGGCTCCAGCACGAGCTGCCTGCTGAAAAAAAGGACAAGCTGCTGCCTGCTGAAGCAGCACATTCCCGACCGGGCCACGTGGGCAGCGCCTCTATTTACTCTCCCCTCAGCCCTTCCCAAGGGTCAGCCTGGGAGCTGCCAGCCTGGCAGGTTGCCTGAAGCTTCCCTACCCCGACCAGTGCCACGCTGGGCCCCTTCCTGTGCCCAGGGGCTCGCTCTGGTAGGGGATTGTCCCCCTGCACCCTCCAGCAGGGTGCACAGGCCCTTGCAGAGGTGCTGGGTGCCTGCCCCTTGTGCTTCCCTTGCCACGGGTGCTCCATGGGTGCCATGGGGCCATGGGTGCAGGAGGCTCAGGCGGGTGTGGAGTCTCAGCTTGCTGCACCTCGTGGTGAGACCACACCAGGCGAGCCCGGGTCAGATCCATGACAACCGGGCTGTTTCGCAACGAGGAGCAGCCTTTTGGCTCTGCCTCTGCCCAGTGGAGTGTGCTGGGTGTCCTCACCCACCACGGGCTGCCCCAGGTCTGCCCAGTGCCGTGGGGCAGCCTGCAGGAGCCTCCTGGTGCTCAGCTGGAAGCAGGATGGAGCCTGGCACGGCTCATCCTTCGGCAAAGCTCCTGCTGGCAGCGGCACGGCCAGGCCTGTGCGCTCCTGCCCCGGCGTGCCCAGGGGAAGGGGTGCCCAGAGCCAGAACCTCGAGATCTTCTGGAAGTTGCAGTGAAATCCCAGCCACCCCAGGGCTGTAGGTCCCCCAGGAACAGGGGGGACCTTGGTCCCATGCCCTGGCTGTACCCTGTCGCAGCTTGAAGGAGGCTTTGGGCTCACGGGGAGGGGGAGGCACAGGGCAGGTTTCCATGTTAAACGAGCAATCAAGGGCAGGAATTTGCTGACATGGCATTCTGTCTGAATTGCTGGATTAATCACTGCTCACCACAGCGAGCAAGTTCCCTGGCCCTGCTCCTCTGCCAGCCCTGCGCAGCCCCTGTGCTGGGCAGGGACCCAGCCCAGCCTGAGCTCCAGCTGCTCTGGTAACCCCTGTGCTGCCTGCCTGGGGGCTGGGGGGTCCCCAGGGAGATGGCCTCTGTCTCCAGGTCTCTGTAGGGAGCAATAGGATCTCCTGTGCACCCCCAGTTGGGGGCTGGAGCAAGGCTGGGCTCAGCAAGTGCCATGCTGGTTTCTGGGCCAGCTTGCAGGTTACTCCGTGCTGTGTTTGCCTGGGCCATGGCTTTCCTTGCTCCTGCTGGGAGCTGTGTTGGTTGTACCCTGCTCTGCTCACTGCTGGTGGCTGAGCTGGCACTGAGCCCTTCTCTCCCTCCCTCTCCCACAGGGTCTCCTCTCCTGGATTTGCAGGAGCAGTTCAGCCCTCCCGAGATTGCTCCACCGCTCCTGGTGAAGCTGGTGGAAGCTATTGAGAAGAAAGGTAAGGAAGTTATTGAGAAGAAAGATAAGGGGGAATGCTGAGCTCTGGGGAGGCTGATACATCCCAAAATCCTGCAGTGAGGGCAGCTGGGGAGGCTGAGCTCTGTGCGATATGCAGGACACAGCTGCCCTCAGGCTCATCCCTGGATTGAACTGCTGTTCCCCAGAGCTGGGCTTGACCCCTCTGTGCCATCCCGCACAGGGGCCTGGGGCAAGGGTGCTGGGTCTGAGCACCTGCATGCCCTGGATGAGTGCTGGGGTTTGGGAAGTGCTTCCAGCCTGAATCTGTGCCATGGCAGAGAAAGGGGGCCACTGTACTGGGTGTCCTGGGGGCCAAGGGGACTGCAGCAGCATCTGCAAGAGACTGGCTTGGACACCATCCAGGCGTGGCTGGCCGTGCCACAGCCATTGCCTGGCTGGCACTGGGAGCTGACAGCAGTGTCCCCTCTCCAGGCTTAGACAGCGAGATGTTGTACAGGACATCTGGCTCCGAACTGAGGCAAGCGCTGAGAACCGGTAAGAACCAGCTCGGCGCGGTGGAGGCGAATCGGCTCAGATGGAGGAGATTAGAGGATGTGACAGCGCCAGCAGTAATGCAATCCAGGCCAGGCTCGCCTGTCCCCGGCAGTTCCTGACTCCCGGCACGCTGCCTGTGGGGCTGGGCTGTCCCCGTCCTGACACGTCCCTGCCCGGAGTGGAAGGGATGGGAGAGGGGGGATTCCTGACTCCCTCCGTGGGCTGGAACAAAGGGATGTGGGGCCGCCTCGGAGACTCACAGGCAAACAAGTGAATCCCTGTGTTTGTTTCTTGCTCTCTCTTTGGGGTGCCTTGCTCTCGGGGTGCTCTGCCAATGGGATGGTAGAGGCTTCGCTGGCTCTGTCACATCACTCATAACCAGGGGAGGATCTTTCATAGCTTGGTGGTTGAGCTGTGGCTCCGTGGTGGCGGAGCTGATGTCTCTGCCAGGGAGCCTTCCGAGCTCTCTGCCTCTTGGCTTGGGCCTCATCCGGCACCACGCTGGCCTGTCCCCTTCCACAGATGTTTCTGCAAAGCCCAACCACACAGTGCTGGCAGCCATGGCTGTGCTGCTCTTGGGACAGGCTTTATGTGCTTCCCAAAATCCTGTGCCCTGCGTTCCAGGGAGATGTTTTCCCCATTGAGTTCTGTGTGTACCTGCTCAGTCTGTGCCTGGCTCTGCCAGCAGTGGGGAGCAAAACTCTCCCCCCAAAGCCTTACTTGCCCAGGATTCTTGTGGCAAGATTCCTTTGTGGGCACCCAAAATGACCTCTGCCCTTTCCCAAGGGGAACTGCTGGGGTTTCCAGAGCCAGCTTATTTCTGGGGTGTACGGGGAACTTCCAGGAATCCTCTGTCACATGGGCTGCCCGAGGGCAGCCTGAGCTCCCTCGTGGTGCCTTGCCCCGTGATAGCTGGCTGGGAGGTGCTGGGATGGGTGCTGGCAGCACTGGAGCTGCTGGCCGGGTGCCCAGTGCTGTGCCCACCACCCATGGGAATTCTGTGCCCTGGCAGATTGGAGCCTGGGTGACCTGGAGCCCTTGGACGTGCACTCCCTGGGCGAGGCACTGCGGGGTTACCTGCAGGACCTGCCCTCCCCCGTGGTGCCGGTGTCCGTGCACGGAGACATCCTTCGCATCCTGCAGGGTAAGGGCCTCCCCTGGCTGCCTCGGGAATGGGATGGATGCGTTTGGGGTATTAAAATAAGCCCTGTCCCTGTGGGGCCTGGCACAGGGCCCCCTCTGCTGACAGCGCTCCCACGCTGTGACGCAGCCGGAGCGCAGCGAGCGGTGCCGGCTGTCCCAGCTCTTCCATCGTGTCTTGTTCTCTCCCCAGAGATCCCCCAGCCGGAGAATTGCCGGAAGCAGCTGCTGCTGGCCCTGGAGTCGCCTGCGGTGCCGCTCCAGAACACGCTCACCCTGCAGTTCCTGCTCCGGCATCTGGGGAAGGTCTCTCAGCAGGCCGAGAACAACAGCCTCCACCCTCGGGCCCTGGGAGAGATCTTCGGGCCGCTGCTGCTCCGGCTGCCTGGCGCCAGGTACGGGAGGCTTTTGGTTCCGGCAGCGTTCCGAGCACCGGCCGCTGTGCCTGCCTGGACCAAGAGTCCAGCCTGGAACAGCAGGTCTGCCCGCAGCCCCTGCCTGTGGGATTAAGCTGCTGGCAGCACACAGGGGTGGGACTCAAAGCCAGGACAGAGCCCTTGCTTCTGTGTCAGCCCAGGGTCTGGCAGCTGGGGTGAAGCAGCTGACCCGGCTGCCCCTTTGCCCAGCAGTGCCACGTTCTCCCCCACAACTGCTGTTCCTGACTTGCCTTCTCTCTCCCTGCAGCCCAGAGCTGAGCCCTGACTTCTCTGTGCTGTTTTTGGAGACACTTCTGCAGACGAAGGAGCTGGAACCGGAACAGTTGCCTCCAGGTACTGAGATGTCCCTTCCCTGGGGCCCCAGGAGCTGGTGTTTGTGCTCCATGGGTGTGGAGTCTCTGCCCCCACGAGTGGGTTGCCGAGGGCGTTTCGGTGGCTTAGCTGTGCCTGGGGGCTGGCTCAAGGTGTTATGTGCCTGGAGTAGCTCTTGGTAGCGTGGTGGCCAAGGGGGCTTCCAGGGCCAGTCATTGGAGGGGGAGTGACTCCGTGCACCTTTGGGGAGCTGGGATTTGGGCTCAGCCAGCTTCAACCCCCCTTCTCTTACAGCCTTGCCTCCCAAACCACCAAAGCCAAAGCCCAGTGCAGCCAGCCTGGCCAACGGGAACAGCGCGCCCTTGCAGGACGCCGAGTGGTACTGGGGGGACATTTCTCGGTAAGGGGGTGACTGGGAGCTCATGCCCGGGGTGCTCTGTCCATCAGGGTGTTTAGGGGAGCCTTGGGGGCACCTCACAGGCCATGACAATCCTGTTCCTTGCAGGGAGGAGGTGAACGAGAAGCTGCGGGACACGCCGGATGGGACCTTCTTGGTGCGTGACGCCTCCAGCAAGATCCAGGGGGAATACACACTCACGCTCAGGTAGGGCACTGAGGTCCCCTGGGAGCCTCTGCCACCCTGGGGTGCAGCTGTGGAGATGTGTCCCTGTGCTTCCAGCTGCCAGGATGCTGGTGTAGGGTGCTGGGATGGTGGTAAGTGCCCTCTCCTCTCCCCTCCCCACTACAGGAAGGGGGGCAATAACAAGCTGATCAAGATCTTCCACCGGGAAGGGAAGTACGGCTTCTCGGAGCCGCTGACTTTCGGCTCGGTGGTGGAGCTCATCACCCACTACCGGCACGAGTCGCTCGCCCAGTACAATGCCAAGCTGGACACCAGGCTGCTCTACCCCATCTCCAAATACCAGCAGGTGAGCCCTGTGCCTCAGGGGCACTGCTGGCAAGCACAGCCTGAGCCAGTGGCATTTGCTCCTCCACCCCTGCTCCTCTGGGAGGTGACAATGTCCCACCCCCTTCCTTCCCCGTGCTGGGATGTTGCGTTGTGGAGTGACAGATGTGCAGCGCTGGTGGGGTTTCATGGGACCAACTGGAGCAGGTCCTGACTGAGGCTGTGCCCATGGCAGGACCAACTGGTAAAGGAGGACAGCGTGGAAGCCGTCGGGGAGCAGCTGAAGGTCTATCACCAGCAGTACCAGGACAAGAGCTGGGAGTATGACCTGCTGTATGAGGAGTACACACGCACTTCCCAGGTACCTGAGCACTGCCTTCCTCATGGGCTGCCCCGACACCCCCAAGGCTGCCCTGACACCCCCTGAGCACTGGCAGCTGCCCTGCTGTGCACAGTGGAGGACAGAGATTGGGCACCTGTTGAGGGGACTCCCCAGAGGACGAGTTTGAAGAGGGGGATATTTTTTGGCTGCAGCAAGTCCAGTGCTGCACTGGGGAGGGGGAAAGAGAGGGTGTAAATGTGCAGAAACCTTCCTCATCTCTCCCCTCCCTTCTCCCCAGGAGCTGCAGATGAAAAGGACGGCAATCGAGGCCTTCAACGAGACCATCAAGATCTTCGAAGAGCAGTGCCAGACCCAGGAGAAGTGCAGCAAGGAGTACATCGAGCGCTTCCGCCGGGAGGGCAATGAGAAGGAGGTGCAACGGTGAGGATGGGGGTGATGGTGGCCTGCCATGCCTGGGGAAGAGTCCAGGGGCTGGAAGGAGCCTCCTGGCCCAGCACAGAGCGAGGCATGCACGGTCCCTGGCTCTCAGCAGCGTGCTGTGGGCTGGAGCTGGCAGGGTGCTCTGCCTCCCCCACTCTGGCTCACAGCCCAAACCCCCCCTCCTCTCTCTCTCTCTCTCCCAGGATCCTCATGAACTCGGAGAAGCTCAAGTCTCGCATCACAGAGATCCACGACAGCAAGATGAAGCTGGAGCAGGACCTGAAGAAACAAGCCTCGGAGAACCGGGAGATCGACAAGCGCATGAACAGCCTCAAGCCAGACCTGATGCAGCTGCGCAAACTGCGCGACCAGTACCTGGTGTACGTCCCGCCCCTCCTGCAGCCCGGCCCGGGAGCCATCCAGCTGGCTCCTCCGGGGCTCTGGGGCTGGTTGGACCGGCTGGCAGCCTGTTGAGTGCAGAGGGAGCTCTGCAGCACGGCCGCGGGGCTCGGCGGCGGCTGCTGCTGCCCTCTGGTGATGGCCTGCCTGAGCTCTGCCTCTCCCTCCACAGGTGGCTCACGCAGAAGGGTGCCCGGCAGAAGAAGATCAATGAGTGGCTAGGCATCAAGAACGAGACGGAGGAGTGAGTGTCCCTGTCCCAGCTCCCTGCGTGGGAGCTGAGGGTGCCTTTCTTCCCTGCTGGAAGGGGTGCTGGCCAGCTAACAGTGTAGGGGAGAGGTGGGTGCCCAAACCGAGGGAGTCTCACCCTTCCTGTGCTCCATTGCAGCCAGTACTCCATGATGGATGACGAGGAGGAGCTACCCCACCACGACGAGCGAACGTGGTACGTGGGGAAGATCAACCGTGTGCAGGCAGAGGAGATGCTGTGTGGGAAGAGGGACGGCACCTTCCTGATCCGCGAGAGCAGCCAGAAGGGATGCTACGCCTGCTCCGTGGTGTGAGTATCCCACTGCAGATGTGCTGGGATGGGCGGCATTCCCACATCTAGAGGTGTCAGCTGGGCTTTCCCAAAGTCTCCCATCTGCCTTGGCTCCTTCTGCCAGGGCCAGGTGTATCCCTGGGCTGCTGTTGTGGCCCCTGCTGGTGCTCTGCTGTCCCTGTCCCCCCCTGCTTACCTGGGCTCCCTTGTCTCCCTGGCAGGGTGGACGGTGACACCAAGCACTGCGTGATCTACAAGACGGCGACTGGCTATGGGTTTGCTGAGCCCTACAACCTCTACGCCTCCCTCAAGGACCTGGTCTTGCACTACAAGCACACGTCCCTGGTGCAGCACAATGACTCCCTGAATGTCACGCTGGCTCACCCGGTCCTTTCCCAGCCACCAGCCAGATGAGCAGCCCATGCACAACACAACAGCTGCCTTCAGCTTCTCTCCAGGGCACTGCTTTCTGGCTCTGGACTCTTGCACCCTGTATAGTTGAGTCTCTGTGCTCCTGCTCCTTCAGAGCCTCTGAGATGTCTGTGACCATTCCTGATGTCCCTCTTGGTCAGTAGCTGAAACCCGTGTTGGCTGACGGGACAGAAAGGCTGGGCTGTTGATTCCCAGCGGGCTCCAGCCTCTAGGAGGTGGGATCCAGTTGTGATTGAATTGCTGGGGGCGAGCACAGCCCTCTCCCCTTCCCTGATAAGCAGGTCAGATGCCCTCCTTGCTGGCAGGTTGCCCCGCTACGCAGCACTGTAGAGCTTGGTTCCCGACCCCTCAGAGTACTCCGGCTGTGACCGAGGGGCTCCCTGCCTGGATGCTGGAGGAGGCAGAGGAGGAGGCTCCCTTGAGTGTGTGCTCCTTCCCTCTTGCTTCCCTCGGGGCTCTCGCAGGCTGTGATGGTGTCTGGTACGAGGGGTGCTGCTCTTGCATGCAGAGACTCATTTAGGAAGGAGAAACCTCAACCTCCGTGGGGCTCCCCGGCAGAGGTCTCCCCACCTCACTGTCATTCCCTGGTGTCATAACCACCTCTGGAGTGTTGCTGCCTGGGCAGGGGAGGATCCAGTTAGCGATGACTCTCTCACCTTAGCTGTGCCAGCGAAGCTGTGAAACCCGTGTTGGTACCCGTGTTTCTCCTGGCAGGTTCTCTGGGGTGCAGTGTGTTGTTCCCGGCCGGCTTTGGTGCCTCTCTGCACACATAACTCATTCAAGCTGACTGTAGCTCTGTAAATATGGTTCTTTTTGTGAGCGGCTGCTTCCCTGGCGCTGGTGTTTGCTGAGCCCCCAGTGCCACCCCCAGCGTGGGCAGCAGCTGCCAGGCTGCCCCGGGCCCTGCAGCTGGAGCAGGAGAGGGCTGGAGTCCGACGCACACTACAAGCCCTACCCAGAATGAAGGACCTCTGTGCTGCAGGAGGACAGCCCTGCTGGGCCCAGGGTTTGCTCAAATGTATCTGCATGATGGTGAACTACGTATGCAAAGCACTTAGAATCGTGGGTACTGTATGGGGTCTGGGGCAGGGCTGCCCACCACAGGCACGGGTTTGTGTCCCAGGGCCCGAGGGCAGCCCGGGTGGCTCTGGAAGAGCTTTAAAAGCTGAGCTGAGAGTTGAGGCCGTGGTGGCATTTGCTTCCCTGATTTGTCTCGGCTTGAGGAAAGCATTTTGGTCTTCGTGATTTGCAGGAGAGGCTCATTCCCTTTTGGAGGCTGCAGGCTGGTGGTTGCCATGGGCTTTGCCACTTCTGTTTCCTGTTGCAGCTCAGGCTCTGCCAGCTCCATGGGGTGCTGTGTGCCCATGCTCTGCCTGCAGCCTGTCCTCAACGTGCCACCTGCATTGGGGACCACGCTGTCCCTCCTTCCCATGCCAGCTCTGCTGCTCACCTCTCTCTGGGCTGGTCCCCAGATCCTTTTGGAGCTGGGATTGCTGGCACAAATGGCCCCATTCCCATTGCTTGTGGCAGCTCTCCTGTGCTTGACTGTATAGTCCCCATTGCCTGCTCTGCATGTCCTCTCTGGGCCCTCGTTTTTGGGTCTGATTTGTTGGTGTTTGATGCTCTGGTGCAGGGGCAGGTCAGGGGATCTGTGGGTGCTGTCGTTATCTGCGGGGATCACTTGGGAAAAGCTGCCAGGGATAATTAAGGGAATTCTTTGGGCCTGGGCACGTGAGAGATGAAAGCACCTGGGAATTGGGCAGGAAGGCTCCATCCTCATAGTGCTCTCCAGAGGCCTCTTGGGGTCTGTGGAGGGGCTGGGTGGGCTGCACCAACACTCCAAAGCTCTGTCAGTCTCCCACCCTGGTCACTGTGGCACATTTTCAGCCCAGGGACTCTGTGCTGGTCCTGTGCTTGTCCCTGCACTTCCAGCATGTCCCTGTGGCACGGACAGGCTGCAGATGGCTGGGATCCTCAGCCTCTCACCCCGTGGGCTCCACATTTCCCCACCACCCCCCAAGATGAGCTCAGGGCCAGTCCTGCCAAGGGCGGGTTGCTCCCAGCTCATGCCAGGACCTGCTGAGCATCTGGAAGCGTCTCAGCTTCAAGCTGTCACCTGTCAACACTTCGCTTGGTGCTCACCTGGCTCCACTGCCCAGGGAAATTCCAGCTTCTCTTTTATCCTGTTTTTGTATCCTTTGGGCTGAATTTCTGCAGTTCTCCCCGTGCTGTCCCTTTGTGCAGCTGCTTCCTCCGCAGGAGCACAGTGAGGGTCACGGCCACCCCTCTGCACCTTCCAGCACTGCCATTCCTGCCCGCCGGTGGCACGTCCTGTGTACGACGAGGAGGAAGATGCCCTTCCCCAGGGCTGCCTTTCCCTGACGGTGCTTCCCTCTGCTCCCCGAGGGCTGGTCGGGGTGGCAGCGCAGCCCCGAGCTCCTGCAGCGCTGCTCCCCCGGCGCCACCTCCCCGTGATTTGTCCTTTTGCTGCTTTTGCTCCTTCTGGACCCGCCGGCGCCGCGTTTGGAGGCGCTTTGGGCTGTGCTTTTGCTGCTTGTGACCCCTCCAAGCCCCCCACCCGAGCCGGCCATCCCCATCCCGTGGGTGCAGCGTGGCTGTGCCCGCTCCCCGGGGCTTGGCCCTCCGTGTCCCCGCGTGGGGGGCTCCACGACCCACCCGTGTCACCCCTGCCAAGGACTGTGGTCCGGGGCAGGTTTTGTGCTCGGAGAGGACGTGGTGGCTCCGTGAGGTTTTAGTTTCTTAGGCATATGCAATAATGGATAACCTGCCCCCCCACCCCGAGCTGTCCTTACCAGCAGTAGTGCTCTCCGCTCTTTCTGTTGATGTTTACTAATGTAAACCCAGTATTTGTTACTGCAAGAGGGTTTCTTTTTTTTTTTTTTTTT
>VWZG01011052.1:46810-78369 GCA_013396735.1 Grallaria varia
GCCCACCCCAGCCCCCGTGACCTCCCCGTGTGCCCCCTGCCCTGGCAGTGCCTGCAGATCTACGCCCCGGAGCTGGACAGGGACCGTGTCACCGCCTGCGTGCAGGGGGACACGGGGCTGGCCCTGATGCACCAGAATGCCCAGCTGACAGAGGCACTCGACCCCCCACACCAGTACGTGCCCTGGATCGTCATCAACGGGGTATGACAGGGGACACCGGGGTGCCAGGCAGGGCTTGGGGGCACTCTGGGGACCCCCCTGACCCCCCCTGTCTGCCCCCACAGAAACACACGGACGAGCTGCAGGCACAGGCAGAGGCCTCGCTGCTGGGGCTGGTTTGCCAGCTCTACCAGGTGGGACAGGGATCTGGGGGGACAGGGGGGATTGGGGACACGTCCCTGCCCCTGTGGGGACTCTACTGGCCGCTCTCTGGCAGGGGGAGAAACCCGAAGCCTGTGGGGGCTCCAAGGCCCCAAAGACCCCGTCTGGCTGCAGGCGCTGAGGGATGTCATGGGAACACTGAGCAAGAGGCCAATAAAAAGGACTTTTTTTTTGGAAAAACACAAGGATCTGGAGTGGTATGTTGGGGGGAGCAGGGAGGGCGTGGTCTTGCCCCACCACGGTGCAAGGGGGAGGGAGCTGGGCATCAGGACTGGCCTCCTCCTGGAGCCAGGGCAGGTGGTGGGATGCACCAGGCTCTGCCGAGGAATCGCCTGTTCCTGAGGATCACAAAGAAGCCCCTTGAAGATTCCCACAGAACTCTGCTAGGCACCTCCCTAAGGAGCAGAGCATTTGCTCTCTCCAAGCCCCAGGAAGCAGCTCTGATGTCCTTTCTCCTTCCACTGGCAGCGTTAAACTCAGCCCTTGCAGTAGCTCTGTGGGCTGAGACCATCCCCACTCCTGCTCCATTCCCAACCAGGAGGTCTAGGACAGTGTCTTTGCTTGGGACAGAAGTTCCCTCCCACAAACTTGAGGAATTTCCCAGACCTGCTCCCCCACAGGAGGAGGCCATTCCCAGCTGGGCTCTGGGAAACAAACCCACCATAAGGACAAGGACTCCATATCCAGAGAATTCCCCTCTCTGCCTGCAGAGAGCTCCTCAGTGCCCATGTCCCGGCTGGGTGATGGGCACCAGCACCTGCTGCAACCTGGGCTTTGCTTTCCACCCCTCTTCTCCTCACCCAGAGGCTCCCAACCCCATCACCCCCTGAGTGCAGGGACTGGGACCTCAAAACCTTTCCCCTCACAGCTGGGGTGACACCTTTCCCTCAGCAGTCCCACCCACCTCTCCTGAGCAGCCAGGACTCCATCCCAGCACTCCAGGCATGGGACTCATCCCACCCATCCCAGGGATGTCCCAACTTTGGGAGCAGACCAAGTCTGCTCATCCCACCCATCCCAAGGGTGTCCCAGCTCTGGGAGCAGACCAAGGCTTCCTGTCCCTGAGGTAGGGGCTGAGCTGACCCCTGTAGCCAGGAGGTGCTCTGGGGGCAGGAGTAGAGGTGACCAACAGCTCCTGTCCCTCCCAGGTTCAGCCAAGCTGAGCCACCTGTCCTGGGCACTCCAAAACATCCCCCCCACCATCCCAGAACCTGCAGCATCATCCCCATCCCAGTGTCCTCACCACCCTAAGAATGATGAGGAAAGGTGGGCAGGAACCCTCCTGTCCTTGTCTGGGTGCTCCTCAGGCAGCAGCAAGACCAAGAAGGCAGGGAAAGAGGAATAAGGAAAAGAAAAAAACCACAAATATCAAATCCCAAACCCCCAGAATCCCCCCCAAACCAAACAATCACACCATCAGCCAGAAGAGTGCCTGGAAACTTCATCTCTTTATTGCCCATTTCCCATCGAAAACCTGGACTCCTGGCAAGAACAGTCCCCCTGGCACGAGCACGGCCCGGCTCCTGCTGCTGCTGCTCAGCCCCTCACCTCGAGCATCGTCCCTGTCCCCCTGTTTCCGTCCCCTGGAGCAGCTGCACCGCCAGCGCCCACAGCCCTCGGGCCACGGAGAATTCTTCTGCTCGAGGGAAAGAGGCAAAAGAAAACCAAACCAGGAGCCCCAACCCCACACCCGAAGGAGCCTCAGCGCCGCAGGACGAGCTCTCCTCTCCCGAAGCTGCTGCCAAAGCCCTTGGAGTCGTCGTCGGGGCTGTGGGGCAGGCGAAGGGCCCCGTCCCACAGGCTGAGGGGCTCCGACACCCACTTGGGTGCCAGGGGGCTGCCAGGAGGAGGCTCAACATCCAGAGAGGGGCTTCTGCTCCAGGGTGCCCAGGCCCCCCCTGCGCCGCCCCAGCGGCTCCCCGAGCCCACCTCGAGGGGAGGGAAGACTTCGCTGCTGCCCAGCAGGGACCCACTGAAGGTGCTGAGACCCCCGGGCTTGAAGTCGCCGCTGCCAGGCCAGGCGGGTGCTGCGGGGTCCTTGTTGAGGAGCAGGGACAGCGAGCCCGGCGTGTCACCCGGCGGCGCAGAGCTGCGGGCCAGGGGCGCTTGGGGACCGTAGGGGAAGGTCAGGGCAGGCGCCCGCACCTTCCAGCCCGGCTGATCCACCACCGGCTCCTCGGGTTTCTTCTTGGAGCCCTTCCCGCAGAGCCGGACCACCTTGATGCCGCCGGTGCCATCGCCACGGCCGAGCCCCTCGAAGGCGCCGCGGGCGCCGTCCAGGCTCTCGTACTCCACCAGGGCACAGCACCTGGTGAGCAGCTCCGGGAAGCGCGCCGCGAAGCGCCGCACGTCCGAGGGCAGCTTGCGGCCCGGCCGCAGCACGCGGATGGAGGCGATGGCTCCGAAGGGGCCGAAGAGCCGCAGGATGGTCTCCAAGAAGTTCTCCTGGAGCGGTGATGGCGACGGCGGGTCCTGCTCGCGGGGCTGCAGCTCCCAGGCCAGCAGCAGTTTGCTGGGGGGGATGCTCAGCAGGGCCTCGGGGATGGGCAGCCGGCGCCTGACTTTGGTGCCCTCCTTGTTCACCTCCAGCAGCTCCGAGAACTTCAGGGCGTAGAGAGTGAGGCGCCAGTCGCGGGTCAGGTATTTCACCTGCGGGAGAGAAGGGGCTGCTGCATCTCTGGGGGTCTCCCCGAGTGGGGACCACTCCAAACCCACCACCCAGACAGGCTGCAATCCCATCAGAGTCATGGCAGGGCAATAGCCCCCTTCCCTGGGAGCAGCCCTGGGATCTGCAGAAGGTCCTCGGTGTCCTGGGGGCTGTGACACCAAACCACGATGGCCCCGTGTGTCACACCCAGACGGCCCCGTGTGTCACACCCACCAGCACCTCTCCACGTTTTTGAGGTCAGGGATGAGCTCCCCCAAAGCAGCCTGAGGGAATCCCGGGTGATGGAGCAAATCCAGCCCCAGGGGTGGTTTGAGGGCTGTTCGTGCCACCCTCCCTGCAGGGCACTGAGGGCAGAGCCCAGCTCGGCACCACCAGGACTAAGATGAACTGTGAGGAGAGGCTGGGGGGGCTCAGCCTGAGGAGGAGGAGGCTCAGGGGGCACCTCCTCACTCTCCACAAACCCCTGACAGGAGGGGGTAGCTAAGGGGGGGCTGATCCCTTCTCCCAGGCAACCAACAACAGGATAACAGGGCAGGGGCTTACGCGCTGCCAGAGGAGGTTTAGGTTGGATATCAGGAAGAAATTGTTTACAGAGAGCGTGATCAGACAATGGAATGGGCTGCCCAGAGAGGTGGTGGATTCACCGTCCCTGGAGGTTTCTAAGATGAGACTGGACGTGGCACTGAGTGCCATGATCTGGGAATCACAGCGGGGTTGGGTCAAGGGTTGGACTTGATGATATTGGAGGTCTCTTCCAACCCTGCTGATTCTGTAATTCTGTGACTTTGCTGGGACAAGGCCTGAGGGGAGACCAGACCTCCTTGGACACCCCACCAGCGCACAGCTGGACGTGCTCCACACTCCCCACGCCTTCCCAGCTTCCCTACCTTCTTGAAGGACGTCAGCAGTTTGATGCTGACGAAGCCCATCTTGTTCTTCTGGACGTGTTTCAGCAGGAAGGCGTCCCTGGCCAGGTTCTCATCGGAGAGGTAGAATTCCACCTGGGCCACGATCCTGCGGACCAGCTGCGGGTCGGGCAGGGAGCAGCTGCACTCCAGCAGGTCAGAGCCCAAAGCCTCGCTCAGCTCACTGATGCTCCTGACAGAGCTGGGGGGCACAGGGGTGATGTGGGTGGGTGGGTGGTCCTTTGGGACCTGCAGAGTGTCCCCAAGGTCTCAGCCATGATATANNNNATGATATGGGGGGGGGGGGGAACGACAGCAGAGACCTGGAACACCCAGGGCCACCAGCTTTGCTCTGGTTACAGGAGACAGCACCAGCCTGTGCCCTGGGAGCCTCCTGGAGCTGGGAGAGCCAGTCCATGCACCTGAACACACATTGCCTTGGGGATAAACCCAGGGAAAGACCAGGGCTCAGCCCCCTGCACATCCCAGTACCAACATTCCCACTGAACCTCTCCAAGGCTCAGCCCCCCATCCCTGCACGTCCCAGCCCCCACATTCCCACTGAAGCTCCCCAAGGCTCAGTCCCCCCATACCCACATACCCCTTGAAGTTCTCCAGGGTGTCCTCCTGGCCAAGTGAGCAGCTCCTCTGGGGAAGGATGTGCCGTGCCAGGAAGGAATTCCCTTGTACAGGCACTGGAGTGCTGCATCTGCGCTGGGAATCGAGCCCTAAGGCCACCCCTAAGCCACGTGATGTCATTGTCCTGGATCTGGGATATCACACGGGAGAAGGAAAGGGCTGGGACACATCCTGAGCATCACCCGAGCCCAGCCCAGGGACAGGGAGGGGACCCAGGGGTTCTGGTGTCCTTACCTGCTTGGCAGTGCTGGAAGGGTGGAAAGTCTTAGCAGGACAACCCAAAAACCCAGTGGCAGCAAACCCCAACCCTCCTCAGCTCTGAACTGAGGCTCCCAAAAGACAAAAAAAAAAAATAAAAAATAAATAAAATGAAATAAAAATTAAAAAAAAAAGGAAAGAGAGAGAAGGCCCCCAGGCTGCAGGGACTGTGGGTTTATAAGCACAGCCACCCCCAAGGAGCTGCAGGGGCACTTGTGGCCCTGCCCCAGACCCACCTGCCCCAGGTGAAACCTCTTGGTGGTTAAACCGGGCCAGCTGAGCCCAGGACCAGCTGGGCTTGTCCTGCCTGGGCTGCAGAGCCAGGCTGGGGGCAGCAGGATCTGTCCCCTCTGGTACCCAGTGGGACAGGGAACTGATGGCAGGAGGATCTCGGTCTGTGCCCCGTTCTCTGTGTGGAGCAGGGCCAGGCACGGGGAGGTGGAGGGAGGGCTCAGCCCAGGGCATCCACTGGGGCTCCCAGTGCTGCCAAAGGTCCTTCTCCCTGCAGAAACACCTCCCACCCCAAGGAGGGAGCAGGAGAGCCCCAGGAATAATGGGGTGAAGTCCAGGGCAGGGCATGGGCTGGGGCTTCAGGACGATGGGGCAGGAGCTCTGGGATGAAGCCCCACCGTGGGTTGAGCCCCACTTTGGGCAGGGTGGGAGGGCGAGGACACGTGGGGATGAGAACAGGGGGCTTGGAGCAGTGGGGTCTGGGGTAGGTGGGGGTGATCCCGGGCTGGGGACGCTGCCAGGGCTGGAAAGGTGGCAGTGCCACTGGCAGGGGGGATGGTGGGAGCCTGGCCCAGCTGCCCTCACCCCTGGGCCCAGGCAGGCCTGTAGCTGGTGTTTCTGTGCCCTGTGCCCACGTGGACTGGCCAAGGGCTCCACTGGCACACGATATGATGCCGTGCCAGTCAAAATGAAAGAGAAATTGCAAGGAAAGAACAGAAGGTGGCTCTGGCCCATTTTCAAATCTGTATTTTCATTTTTTCATGTTGACAACTTTGAGTATCTCACTTTGGAAGTGCCTGTGTGCCAGAGGCTCCCCAGACGTGGGTACAATCCAGGAGTACCAGACCATGAACCCAAACCCATCCCTGCTGAGGGACACATTCCCTTGGGGAAAAACAGGAGCAAGGCCAGGGCTCATCCTGCCTGCACAAACACATTGAAGTTCTCCAAGATGTCCTGGCTGTCCAGAGCAGCAGCATGTCCCAGGCTGGTGGCACTGCAGCTTTCCCTGCCCCAGCCAGGCTCCTGGTGAATCCCTGGGCTGTGGGGCCATCCAGCTCAGAGCTCATCCTTCTGGGATGAGCCCCAGCACAGAGACTGGCAATATCCAACTGCTTCTGGAATGTTGCACTCCTCTGATTTCCCTGGGGTTGGTGTCACCCACCACCATCTCCCCTTCCCCTGCCACCTCCTGGCGTTCTCTGCTGGTTGGGAAGAGATGGAAGACAAAGTCCTGGGATGCTCGTGCCAAAAGCTCTGTGGTTTTACCCATCTTGGGGAGGTGATGGAGCCAGAGGGCCGCTCAGCTCCCCTGGGGGAAATAACTCCTGTTTCCAGCCCCGAGGCTCAGCATCCAAAGGCAGAGGCTCTGGCTGGTCCAGCCATCCCTGTTAGACTGGGCATAATCCAGAGGGAGGGTGAAGTGCACAGGGGTGAGAGGCTGAGGCTAAACCTTCCCTTTCCTGAGGGGTCAGAGCAGGAATGATCCAGCACTTGTCACATCCCTGTCTCGCTGCTCCCACCCTCTCAATTAGTCTGGGTAATTAATTAAAAAATGATTCCCGTGGCCCTGGGCTCAGCCTGATCCTTCGGCCACTCCATGGGGGGTTACCCTACACACCAGCTGCTGCTCCATAGGGATCCTGCCTTCCTGCAGACATGGGATCTCTGCCCAAAACTGCTTTAAATCCCCAGCACTGGGCAGTTCCTGCATCCCCCCCAGCGCTGCAGCATCTCCTGACATCTCCTCCCAGGCAACACAGAAGAAATGGGACCACAACAATCCTTGTACAGGCCTGAGCATTCGATACATGTTTATTGCTATTCAGGTTTAGCTGGGAATTCTGTGCATGTGGGGTTTAGGCAGTTGCCCAGACTCCTCACATGGTGCTGCAGAGCTCCAGAGCATCTCCTTGTCAGGGTCCCTGGTGGAAGAGCCAATATTCCAGCTGAACTTCCTACTGCCCTCAGTGGGAGCAGGGGAGTTAAGACTTGGTTGCTCAGCTGTTTTTTCAGACCCTCTTATCTCATTCAGCAGGATCCAAAACACAGACTCTGACCCCAGGAGTTCTGGTTGTTATTTACATTTAAATGTGTCTTTCTCATTTCTCTCCTGCCACTTCCAGATGAGACATTTACAGACAAACACCACCCTGATGATCACAGGACAGTCAAAGGGAAAATGTCCACTACACACACTTTGATTTCACTTGCCATTTGTGAAGTGTTTTAAAGGGTCACAGCTCCCTTAGTACCACTGGGAATGAGGAAATAAGAGATCTGGATAGAATATATTCTGCAATGCAAACGCACGCAAGACCCGTGGAAAAGCTCACACCAAATGCTGCATCATTAGAAACCATAATAATAAAAGCTATTTATGACACGGCCTTTATTCACAGAAAGATTTGCCCCGGGGTTTTGTTTTTGCAGTTTGGCTTGAGGGCAGATATCCCCCCTGCTCTGCCCTGCAGCCCACAGCACCCCAGTATAACCCACACCATCCCTGTGTAACCCACACCATCCCAGTGTAACCCACACCATCCCAGTGTAATCCACACCATCCCAGTGTAACCCACCTCAGCACAGACCCCTCGGGGTGTGGAAAGGGAGACCAGACCCTGCTGAGCTCCCCCAGTTCAGCCCCACAGGAGCCGCCGTCGCTGCAGGGAAAGGCAAAGGGACTCAGAGAGGGGAAATGTCCCCAGAGTGCTGAGCCCCCCACCCTGGGTCTGGGACAGCCCCTCGTTCCACGGGATGAGCTGCTGGGTCAGTCTGGGCTGTGCTGGCTCCCCCAGAGCTGGGGGGAAGCAGGAACGTGGCCCACCCTAAGGCACTGTGGTTGCACCTCCTTGCCCTGCCCTGGCCACGGCTGCAGCTCCTTCAGCACCAGAGCTGGACATGGAGAGAGGGTTTCACACATCCCAGGACGTGGCACCAGTTCCCCTCTGCCCGGGCATCCTGGGGGTTGCCAAGGGGTTGCCATGGCATTGCCATGGGGTTGTCCACAGGCACTCTGCAACCAGCTGCTGCTTCCTCGGAGTCCTTTGGTATCTGGAGTTGGCCCGACGGTGTCCTGGGAGTGTTCAGGGATCAGTTGGTGAAATGCCAAGCTGGGGAGGTGTGGGAGCGGGTGGGGATGCTCATCCCATAGTCCCAGAGCACTCGTGTGTCCACCAGGATCAGAGGGCTGTGCAGCCTGGAGCCCTGTCCCCAGGTAGGGACAACAGAGACCAGCTGTCCTGTGCTCCCCGGTGCAAGAGATTTGGCAAAGCCAGAGCCAGGACAGCCTGGCTGGAAAGGCTGGAGGAGAAGAGTCAGGTATTTTTCTTTCTTCTTGGGCACTGATTGGTTCGAGTTTGTATCACAGTGAAGTCTGAGAAGTGGGGAAGGAACCCAAATCACCTTCCCTGAAAGAGAACAGCCTCGCTCGCCCGCCTCGCTGCGGCCAGGCAGGGAGGACAGGCTCTCCCAGGCAGGCACATCCAAGGTGCTGCTGTCCATGGAGGCTCCCATGGCTGGGAGCAGGCTCTGGAGCTTCTCCCTCCAGCCAGCAGCCACGCTGGAGGGCAGAGGGTGGCCAAAGCAGCCCCGTGCCAGCGCCCAGCCCGGCTCACCCCGGAGCCCACCCTCAAATACAAGTAAACAGAAAGAGAAACGAAGAGGCACTAATGACGTAGATCTTGAGAGGTTCAGGCTTGAGACCGTCCAACCTGGCTCGGGATGTCTTTGTCCAGCTGGAGGGAGAGGCCCTGGCTCAGATCTCCTGCAGGGAGTGGCCGGGGTCGCTGCGCTCGCGCTTCACCAGCGGCTCGCCCACGGCCCCGTCCGTGCCCACCTCGGCGCCCAGCTCACTGATGTCATCTGCAAGGACACAGCTCAGCATCACCAGGGGCACCAGAGGAGCTTCTTCCCAACAGAGCAGGCTGGAAGAGCCAGCACGAGGTCTCCCCTCCCACGGCAACCCCACCCTGGCCCAGAGGACTTCCCTGGTGTACCTTTGTCCAGCAGCGTTGGGGACAGGGACGTGACGTCGCCAAACTGAAAGAAAGAGGAGTTCCAAGGTCAGTGAGGCTTTGCAGACCCAAACAGTCAGACTTGCTTGGTGGCATCTGTCACCAAACAATTCCAACCATGAAGATCAGCAGTGCTGGTGGTGGAGGGCAGGAAGCAAAACCAACCACATGTTTTTTGGGGAAGAGCCTTTTGTTGCCATTTAAACCCCAGGGCAAACACCACATACAACAATCCAGGGCAGGATCGAGCTCTGGAATGGAGGGAGGAATTTCTCCATCTCCCAAGTGATGTCACAGAGCAAAGGATGGTGCCTTTTCTCCAGCCCTTTGCATCTTCTGGGCAATTCCCCTCTCCTGGACTCTCCCTCCACTCCACGTCTCTGCAAGGTCTTTGCATCATGTCAGAGAGTGTTTGGTGCACGAGGCCATGGGGCCCAGTGGAGCCAGAGAGCTCAGGGTGTCCCTGGTTCTGGAGATGTTTGTCTCTCCCAATGACAAGAAACACCAAATTGCTATGAAAATAATGCTGGCAAGTCATGGCAAGTTGGGCAGGAGCTGAGGAGAGCAGAAGTTACAAAGCTCAGTGGAAATGGAAGGACAGGATTCATCCTCCTTTGCTGGGAAGAATCAGCCTCCTCCTGGAGAACAGGAATATTGCAAGGGTTTGAGGAAGGAAAAACCCGAGGGATGAAAGGCTCCCACAGCTGGGATCTGCAGGAAGCCTCTCTCTGCCTTTCATGTTCCTTTAATATCACTAAAGGCAGAGGTTTTGCAGGAGCAGTGGGAACTCGCAGTGCTGCAGTTGGAGCAGAGTGGGAGTGGAAGGGAAAGCAAAACCAAAAGCTCTGGTTTGGCTCCTACATGAGCTCCAGGGAAGGAAGAAAACAGTGTGAGTTCCAAGGAGCAAACGAGCTCGGTTTTAATCTCACAGTAGTTTCAATATTGCTGTCACAGGTTGATTTGGGGCTTTTAACTCTGCATTTCAGAGGGAAAAACTGGCTGTGGCCTCAGCTAGGCAGGACAGGGCCTGCCTGCAAGCCAGGCACCAGTTGCTGCCTGACTGGTGAACAAAACAAAGCCCAAACCCTCACAAACAGCACAAACAGCCCATCATTCCTCCTCTTCCCATCAAAACCAGAGAGTGGCTGACTCTGCACGTAATGCTGGAGCTTGCAGAGGCCTGAAGAATTTCAATTACTGAAAGGAACTTTTGGACCTTTTGGCTTCCCTTAGTGTTTGATGGCAGGAACCCCAAAGTCACCCTTTTCCTCCTCCAAAGCCCAACTGCCCCAAAACCCACCAGTGCCCAGAAGATGCTCTAGGAGCTCAATCCTTGTGCCAGGCACTCAAAACAACTCAGTAAATCCTTTGGCACAGAGGGTGGTGGAACACACTTAGGACACAGCGTGGCTTGTGAGCCACTGAGTTTGGGATGGTTTCCAGGGGAGAAAAGGACCTGGGAGTCTGGACTGACAGGATGCTGAACATGAACCAGGTGTGCCCAGGTGGCCAAGAAGGGCAGTGGATTCCTGGCCTGGATCAGGAACAGTGTGGCCACAGGAGCAGGGAAGGGATTCTGTCCCTGGACTGGGCACTGGGGAGGCCACACCTCGAGCACTGTGTCCAGTTCTGGGCCCTCAGTTTAGGAGGGATATTGAGGGGCTGGAGGTGTCCAGAGAAGAGCAACGAGGCTGGTGAAGGGTCTGGAGCACAAGCCCTGTGAGGAGCAGCTGAGGGAGCTGGGGTTGTTTAGTCTGGAAAAAAGGAGGCTCAGAGGAGACCTCACTCTCTACAACATCCTGGCAGGAGGGGGAAGCCACGTGGGGGTCAGGCTCTTCTCCCAGGGAACCATCAGTAGGACAGGAGGGCAGGGGCTTAAGCTCTGCCAAGGGGAGGTTTAGGTCGGATATCAGGAAGAAATTGTTTACAGAGACAGTGATCAGACATGGGAATGGGCTGCCCAGAGAGGTGGTGGATTCACCATCCCTGGAGGTTTTCAAGATGAGACTGGACGTGGCACTGAGTGCCATGATGTGGGAATCACAGCGGGGTTGGGTCAAGGGTTGGACTTGATGATCTCGGAGGTCTTTTCCAACCTGGCTGATGCCACGAGGGACTCACCTCTCCCATGACGGCGATGGGGGTCTCCCCTGTTGCCTGGGCAACACGATGCTCCACCAGGTAGAACATGTACTCGTCGTAGAGCAGGCGGATCAGGTGGAAGGAGCCAAAGCTGGCGGCGCTGCGCAGGGTGAGGTCCCGGATCACCATGGAGCTGCAAAATGACAAGTTGTGGGAGCTGTTTCACTCTTGGGTAATGGCTGATTCTTGACCCTGAAGGTGCTGTGGGGTTGTTTCTGCCTCTAACCCAAGGGTGTCAAACCACTTTAAGAAATTAGGGGATGGAGCATCCTATCCTAGCTGGGCATGGTGGGATTTGGTCAAAGATTGGACTTGATGGTCTTGGAAACCTCCTCCAACCTTAATGATTTTATCTCCACCCTGAAAGCACACAGGAGACACAACACTCCCTTCTGTGCCAGCGCCACAGTTGACCAGTTTCATGGGAGTAAAGACCTTGGGCTTGGCTTTTTGAGGAGCTCTACATGTGCTGAAAGCCCAATGCTTCAGGCTACAAAACAAGAAAGAAAATGTACCTATAGAAGGACCATTTCAACAGGAACTGCCTGGCTGCCTTGGGAAAGCTGGGACTGCCCTCGTGGTGCTTCAGGACTTGAGTGACAACGTTATCCAGCCAGCTGGCCCACTGGTCCAGAGAGCTTTGCTGCTGCAGAGTGAGCTTGAAATCCTGCTCCAGCTTCTGCACCATGCCCTCCTCACACTGGCACACCCACGAGGCCTGTTCCTGCTCAGGAAGAAGGGTTGATGGTTACTCAGGCCAAACCTGCACGGTGTTGTATCCCAACTTCATTTCTAGTAGGCAAGGGTTCCCAATCAGCTTTGAATATTGTCTCCAATCCACCCACAAGACAATATTACTATCAAACTGTATTATTGTTGGTAGCTCTTCTTCATTCTTCAGTGAAAGAGTGGTTAAGCATGGGAACGGGCTGCCTGGGGAAGTGGTGGAGGCACCATCTCTGGAAGTGTTCAGAAAGTGAGTGGTTTAGTGGCCATGGTGGGATTTCGTTGAAGGTTGGACTCGACTACCTTGGAGATTTTTTCCAACCCTCATGATTCTACGACTCTTATTTACAAAAGCTCCTTAGAGAATCACAGAGTCACAGAATCAACCGGGTTGGAAAAGCCCTCCGAGACCATCAAGTCCGACCTGTGACCCAACATGACCTTGTCACCCAAACCATGGCACCGAGTGCCACATCCAGTCTCTTCTTAAACCCTTCCAGGGATGGCGACTCCTCCCCCTCCCTGGGCAGCCCATTCCAAGGTCTGATCACTCTCTCTGTGAAGAACTTCGTCCTGATGTCCAACCTAAACCTCCCTTGGCACAGCTAAGACTGTGTCCCTTGTCCTGTGGCTGGTTGCCTGGTGAAAAGCCTGACCCCCACCTGGCTCCCCGCTCCTGTCAGAGAGTTGTGGAGAGTGAGAAGGTTCCTCCTGAGCCTCCTCCTTTCCAGGCTGAGCCCCTTCAGCTCCCTTAGTATCCTCTCCACTGCTCACAGCGAGATGGAAAACTCCCCGGGAGAAGTAACACCAAAACCCTCCAACTTGTTCATTTCCCCACCTTTCATCACCGGTGGTTGCCCCCAGCCCACCTGGGCACAGAGAAGGTGGCCGGGGGCAGAGCCCAGCCCGGGCTCACCTGCACGTTGGCGAAGTCGACGCGGTTGAGGTCGCTGAGCATCTGGTTGATCTGGGAGGTGTTCTGGAGCACGGCGCGCGCCGCCTGCGCCAGGTGGTTCAGGGACGTGTATCGGCGCAGCGTCTGCGCGAAGGCACTCAGCACCCCCACCTGCAACGCGGCAAACCGGCGGGCAAACGGGGCCCCAGCACAGCCCAGCAGCCTCTGAGCACTGCCACGGCCCGCCCGGGGAACAGGGGCAGTCACCAGGCCTGGGGGTGTCCACAAAACACCTGCACGCGGCACCCCAGGGACGGGGTGTTCACAAAACACCTGCACGTGGCACCCCAGGGACAGGGTGTTCACAAAACACCTGCACGCGGCACCCCAGGGACAGGGTGTTCACAAAACACCTGCATGTGACACCCCAGGGATGGGGTGTTCACAAAACACCTGCATGTGGCACCTGGGAATGTTGGGGTGTTCACAAAACACCTGCACGTGGCACCCTGGGAACGTAGGGGTGTTCAGGGTGTTCACAAAACAGCTGCATGTGGCACCCCAGGGACATGGGGGTGTTCAGGGTGTTCACAAAACATCTGCATGTGGCACCTGGGGATGTTGGGGTGTTCACAAAACACCTGCACATGACACCCAGGGATGGGGTGCTCATAAAACACCTGCATGTGACACCCAGGGATGGGGTGTTCACAAAACATCTGCATGTGACACGTGACACCCAGGGATGGGGTGCTCACAAAACATCTGCACGTGGTACCCCCGGGACGTGGTGCCTTGGTAGTACCAGGTTGATGGTTGGACTCCATGGTCTTAAAAAGTCATTTCCAGCCTAATCCTTGTGCCAAAACAACTCAGGAAATCCTTTGGCACGGCTGGCTGTGAAGTGTACTGAGGACACAGTGGAGTTTGTGAAGCAACTGGGTCTCTTTAGGGGCTGTTTGTTTCTGGGGAATAAAGGACTCACATCTGGGCAACCTCTGCTCCACCACGTAAAATGTGCTCATTACAGAGCAGGTGAATGGGGTGGAAGGACCCAAACATAAATGATTCTAAAATTACTCATTTTATTTAAACTATCAGGTTTTCACACTCTGCCTCCAGCAGAGACCAGCAAGGTGGGAACAGGCTGCAGGAATCCCTGGCTTTAGGAGAGAGGAACTTTGAGTTCCTACTGAACCTGCTGGTTCCTGCTGGATCTTGGCAGTGCCATTCACTCCAGGAGGTGTCCTGTTCTTTCCAGGAGAGACTCATTCCAGGGCAGAGATACCCGAGGCTGCCAGAGCTCCAGGAGTGCTTGGATAACAGTCTGGGGGACAGGGTGGGATTGTTGGGGTGTCTGTACATGGCCAGGAGTTAGACTCTGATCCTTGTGGGTCCTTTTCAACTCGGGATATTTGATGACTATGATTTTCTCACACAATTTCAGGACACAGGAATGGCTCCGTGGACAGAGCAGCATCAGTTCCTGGTGCAAAGGAATTGCCTGACCTGTCCCCTCTGCTGATTTTGGCTCAGAATTAATCATTACCCCCGTGCTAATCCTAAGAACTGACTCAAACTGGCCAAACTCCAGCAGGGATTTCCAACCCCTGTGGAAAACTGCAACGTGCACACACCCCTTGAGCCCACCAGCCCCTCCTGCTCACCTTGGTCTGCACCACCTGCGGGGGGAATTCACTCATGGCATTCATCAGCCACCCTTCCAAACTCTTGGCAAAGTTCCGGATGGCCTGTGTCAGGGTGCCTGCAAAGAAGGCTGCAAAGTCACAAAGGCTGCTCTGTGGCACTTTTGGGTACCACTTTCTAGCTTAGGACTGCTGGGGAAAGCACAGTCCATGGTCTGGGTAGTTGAGAGCTTGGGTTTGCATCAAGGAAATCAGCTGGGTCCTGAGAGACACTCCAATTAGTCTTAATGTTATTACTCAAACTCTTCTTCTTCTTCCTTATTATTATTATTTTATTATTGCCCTTATTCTTATTCATCTTTTTATTCTTACCCTTATTCTTATTCTTACCCTTACTCTTATTCTTACCCTTATTCTGATGTGATTGGACTTAATGACCTCGCTGGTCTTTCCCAACCTGAATATTTCTATGATTTTTATAATTCTCATTTTCTCTCCTCCTCTTCTCATTCATGGTCCTTCTGAGCATTTTCCAAACAGTGAAATCTGCTCTTCAAAGACACCCACAAGCCCCAGCACGGGACTGACAACAGCCCTGAGGGGGACATGGCTCAGCTTTCCAGTGCTAAGCCCAGCCTGGGGCTGAGCTGAGGGTTTGTGGAGGCTGGCACAGTGCACCCCACTAGGGAGCCAGACCAGAGAGAAAACCCTCAGTAACCCATCACTAACCTCCCAAATAAAAGCTGACCCCTAATTTCCAGGAGGTGCCACAAGGGACAGGATGGTCCCATGGAAACAAAGAGATGATCCCCATGGAAACCATCTCCCAAGGATCAGCTGTGCTTCCATGTGTGTGCAGCCTGTGCTTGGAGCTGACCCATGGCCAAAACATGCAAAGCACCAAATTCAAAAGGCATGGGAATTCCCAGGGCCCCAAAATCTCTTCCCAGAGCAAAGCTGCAGGAGGAATATTGCTGTTGCCATAATATTTTAGCCAAAACAAACACCTCTACATCAGTTTTTACATGGGAAATCTTCGTGGGAAGTGGTAACCAGGAGGGAGTGAGTCATGTCCCACCCATGGAAGTGTCCAAGGCCAGGTTGGATGGGGCTTGGAGCAACCTGGGCTGGTGTCCCTGGGCTTTAAGGTCCCTTCCAACCCAAAGCATGCAGACCCAGCTCCCCAGGAGCAGCCCAGGGCTGGGGCTGTGGGTACTCACTGGGCACTGGTCGGAGCACATCGGGGATGAGGATCTCCACCAGGGCCTGGTACAGGATGTGGTCACAGCTCCTCATCCACTTGAGGATGGGCTCGTATTTGCACAGAGTGATCAGCTTGTCTTTTGGGAGGGTCCCTTCGGGTTCCTCTTCACTGCAGGAGGAGGAGGAAGGACACAGTGTCAGCAGCAGCTCTCAACTCAGTGCGCTCACCCTTCTTTATTTCTAACCAGTCTGCAGCAGAATAAAAGCCTTGAGGTGCCTTTCAAAAGGAAATGCCTGATTGTTTGTAGAGGTCTGGTCTCTGTCAGCACCTCCCCATCCATGGGGCTGGAGTTCTGGGCAGTTTTCCCTCAAATCCACCTCTCCTGCCTTTGTCTCTTCCCTCTGTAGCCTCGATGCCTTTCACACACTCCTGTCCATGTGGATGTGGGAATTGTCCTTCAGCACAGTCATTTCAGCAGGGAAAGGCCCAGCTGGTTCCTCCCTCCAGACCCAGCCACTTCCAAAGCCTTTCCAGCTCTCTCCTCTCCCCTCTGCTCTGAACCACCTCAGCTGCAGAACTGGGGACAAAAAGCCTGCAGCCAATGTAGAATATTGGGAGACACTACAAACATTTTCAAGGTGTTTAACACCTTCAAATGCTGAATATTTCCATAAGGAAGAAGACTTGGTGTTTGGATGAGAACATACTCTACAGATTTTCGTGGGTATTTTTGCTTATTACTCAAAGTTTTATTGTTTTTCATCTGAATAGGAAACATCCATATGAGAAATCCTTATTTCCTCAGTAGAAGTGGACAGCACAGACTTGTGACAGAAATTTTAGAGAAGAAACTTTCACCTTTTCAATTCTCTCTGGTTTCATTTATTTCCACCCCCTGCCTCTTGGCAACTTGCAATTACCTTACAACTACCTTGCCACTAACTTGTCTCCTGCAACTATCAGGACATAAAGGATGAGGAAAAGGCACGACAAGGAGCCAGGCAGGGGTGCAAAGAGCAGAGCAGCTTCATTTGCCATGATCTGCCTTAAAACACATGGCACTTACAGACCTGAACAGCCAGGCAAGGCAGGGGGTCTGTCTGGATGCCCCTAAATCCTGAGTCCATCAAACCTCAGAGCCAGGGGATGTCACTGATCCTGGCAGGGAATCTTCACCACCTCCTCCTGACGGGCACTTGGGAAAGCAACATCCCCTCCTTGCTCATCTCTGTGGTCTGGATTAGCACTTGCTCCAGGAGGTACAAGGGACATGGATTGTACAGCCTCAGGATGAGAGGAAATGGCCTCAATTTGCCCCAGGGGAGGCAACTTGGATTGGATACTGGGATATTGGGAAAACCTCTTCACTGAAAGGCTTTGGCACAGCCTGCCCAGGGCAGTGGTGGAGTCCCTGTCCCTCTGAGTGTGCAAAAGGTGTGGGCATGTGGCACTTGGGGACATGGGTTAGTGGTGAAACATGGTGCTGGTTGATGGTTGGACTTGATGGTCTCGGAGGGCTTTTCCAACCTTAATGATTCCATGATTCTCTAACCAGAGCAGGCACTTCCCTCAGAGGGTCTGGACTGTGTTTCCAATATATTGAACACTTCTGATGCTCTTTGTCCCAACTCTGCAGGGCAGCAAATACTTTTATAGTTGGAAGGGTCCACCAGGATCACCCAGTCCAACACCTGGCCCTGCCCAGGACACTCCAACAATCCCACCCTGCCCCTGGGAGTGGTGCCCAAAGTTCCAAGTTCTCCAAAGCATTCAAAAAGCATAAAGAAGCTGCAAACACTTCATGCACCTTTAAAAGAAAAAGAAGAAAAAATCCCCCAGGAATGGAGCCCTGAGCTCCAGTGGAAGGCTGGGGAATACCTGGCAGGCAGAGCAGTAGGACCATCACTAGGTGGTGCCTTTGGACTCCAGAAGGATTGCCAGAGTTTCTCGATGTAATGAAACTGGAGGTTCATCACAACATCCAAAGTCGCCTGACAACAGAGAACACAAGTCATTAGTGGCTCTGCCAGCCCCGTGTCAACACACACTCCATGTGCTGCCACTTGCAGTAAATAATTTACAGGAAAAATAAAGGAAATGGCATTGTTTGGATAATCAACATGACATAAAACAGGGCCCATGGGGGAAAAAATGACATAAAGCACAATATTTGTGTTGTAATTCCTAACAAATCAAGCATTGCCTGTATATTCCAGCTTTCCCTAAGAGGGGGGTGTGAGATGAGCACAGGCATTATGCCCCACACCAGTGAAATAAATCAGATAATCACCAAATATAATTCCAAATAATATTCCAAATAATCACCTCGCAGTGTCGCCTGTAAAGAATCTGCAGAATTTTCACGTCGTTCAAAGTGAAACCTTCTTGCAAGAGCACATTCCCTACATCAGGGGCTGGGAACTCAGGAAAGACATGGGTTACATCTAGGGAAAAAAAACATTGGGAAGCATGGTGAGGGTCAGGAACACTGGGAATACAGGAGAGCACAAGGTGCTGCTGTCACCAGCAGCTTTTTCATGTTCCAGTTGGGATGAAACGGGAAAAATTAGACTGATAATCTGTTTTTTTCCCCTGATTTATGCTGTTATAACTGGGAAAAGCAAGCAACTGCAGCCCATTTATTCAGTGTGGAAAGGAAAATGTTTCCTTTCTATCTTTTCTGTCTATAATAAAAGACACAAGAAAACATTGTCCTCATCTACCACACTTCCCTCAGATTTCCTCCAAAGCCTGAAAAACAGCTCCTTGATATTTTGAGAGAACAATGGGGAATATAATTGGGCAGCAGAGGTGGCAAGAGCTGACAGAGCTGGCTGGGATGTGCTGTCTTGGCTGGAGGTGAGTGAGACACACAGATCCAGGACCAGCAAAGCCAGAGGGCTGTCCCACAAGGAGAAGGTCTCCATGGATCACCTCCAGTGGGAAATGCACTGCAGCCTCAGCAAGGGAGGGAATTGCTCTTCTCCACCTGGCAAGGCTTGGCAGGACCTCCAGTGTGCCATGCAATTAGGATGGACTGAAAACATTCTAAGAGAGACCCAAAAAAAGCCTTCCTGGAGGGGACAGGAGTCAGCAAATAAACTTTGCAAGGGTGATGTTAGAAAAGCTTATCAGAATACACACTATATGTGAAATATGTAATACTGGAGATTTCTCAGGATACAAATGCAGAACAGTTGGGGTTTGCTGGACAAAAAAGAACATCCTAAATGTGAATAACTGATCACCAAAGGGCTCTGCTCACCTATGAACTGCTGATGGTGCTGACTCTGAGCAGCCACCGACTGCTCCGGCGTGGTGTGGGGGTTGCTGTTGGAGCCACTCTCTGCCATGCCATCCATCTTCTGGGCTGCCCTGTACCTAAAATCAGAGTGTGCTTTAGGACCCACCCGGGCCCCCCAATCCCACCCGTGTGGTTCCCAACACGGCTGTCACGGAGCTGTGTTTGCTGCGAGGTCACGCTGAGGGACAGGCGTGTCTGTCACCAACACAGGGGCAGGGGGAGGATGAGAAGCAACTTTTGAAAAGCCTCCCCAGGACCCCCAAATAAAGGGGTTAAGAGGTTTGTCCAAGGGGACACCAAAAATCAAAGACGAGAAGCAGAGCTGGAGGGGATTCCAGAGCAGACTCTGCCTCAGGAGGTGACTTATGGATTTACTTCTGTCTGGGAGCTGAAGAAATAAATTCTGCTCCTTCTTCACTCCAGCAACAACCACAAGTATCTGTGCTGCCAGGAGGCAACTCCAAATTCCTCTGCACATTGTGTTTTATCTTTAAAAGGACTCAAGACACAAGGCTAACCACAGCATTATTTAACTTGCACTTTTGCACAAAAAAACAACCCCAAACCCAAAACACAAACAAGACCAAAACCCACCCAAATACAGCACAAGACCCTGAGTCCTTAGCACTGATTTGGCACCAACATCTCCATAGCTGAGATCCTAAAGCAGTTTGGGTATAGGGGTGCTCGGAAAGGTGGCACATATGGTGGTGTTTGTCACTGGCAAACAGAACAGGCAGATAAAATAATTCCATGGAATCACAGAGTAGTTTGGGTTGGAATGGTCCTACATTGGCCATCTAGTCCAACCCCACTGCAGTAAACAGGGACATCTTGCATTAGACCAGGTTGCTCCAAGCCCCATCCAACCTGTCCTTGAGTATTTCCAGGGATGGGGCATCTACTGGGTTTTTGGGCCCTCCCAATGGCTCAGAGCAAATCCTCCAGTTCAACACCCTCCCTTTGCTCCAAGCAAAGCCAAATCCCAGGATCTGGGCCGCTGAGTTCTTCGGGAAGGCCCTGGGAGCACCCACCTTTGCTTCTGGTGGATGGGCTGCTGCCTCATGGCCATGTACTGGGTGTCCTCCTGCAGACGGTTCAGTGGCGACTCCGGCTTGAGGCGGATCCCATAATAATGATATTTGGAGTTCCCCCTGGAAGCACCAACGGGGAGATGGTTTGTGCCAGTGGAAGGCTCATCCCGGCCCTGCGATTTAGCTTGGTTTGCCAATGCCTCCAACTTCTCGAGGCCACCTGAGTGACTGAAGTCATGACCCAAGGAATGCCAACACCCCCCGAGGACATCTCAACCCACGTGTGGCCAAGTTCAGTTGAAACCCACCCATTGAAACCCGGCCAGGTTTGTCCCAGAGTAACCGGGGGAGAGGAGGCAAGTGTGACAACACAAAGTGTTATTACACACAGTGACAGAGAGAGCACAGGGAACGCTTTGCTGTTTGATTAGGGTTTAAGTGGAGATTGCCACCAACCTGGTGCCCAGGCGACGGGTCCTCAGCCCCATGAAGACGGAGCGGATGAGCTTCCCGAAGGACGCGGCGTTCACCGGGTCCAGCTTGTGCTCCTGGCAGTGCCTCAGGTAGTGGTTGTAGAGGGAGCTCCTGGGAAGGCTGACCCCTTCTGCAGTCTCATAGTTATCCAAGAGCCACTGGAGCTTTTAGGGATGGAAAAACAGGCAAAAGGGGAAGGCTCAAAAGGGCTGGAAGGGGCTGCGCCAAGAAGGGCGCGCTCTCAGATATCCGGAGAGCCCGTCGGAGTTTGGGAGCTCAGGAGAACTGAGTAGTTAATGAATACGAGTTAATTTGCATCGCTTATGATTTAGAATTCATCATTTTTGAGGATGGCAAAAGCACCCCCAGCCCAAAGGTAACAACCCAAACAAAAATGCTGCTGGATCTTGCATTAAAACACCCTCCACCTCAGCGTCCACCTCGGACTCGGCTGAATTCCTGCAGAGCCAAAATAAAGCTGTAAGAACTCGTGTTTTCCAAGAAAAGAGACGTTAAGATACTGCCTAAGAGGAATAAATTTTCAGGGAGGCAAATCTGCCGCAAAGTCTTTATTAATTTGAAGATTGGCATGGCTGCAACTGCTCCCTTAACAATAAAATTAACGGTTGCCAAAGCAACCTTAAAAATCTGAGGGGATCCATCTATTTTGCACAATTTACTGTCTGAACCTCTGACATTTCTGTTGATTAAAATTTGCAATAATATCAATTATTTATACGTAGACAGTCTGAAAGGGCAGGTCCCGCACACAGTGTGAGCACAGGAATTAAAATGCAAAAAGACAAAGCCCCCAGTCTCCTTTTAATTGACTAAACGACTTCAGCATCAATGAAATAAGTGCTATATTAAGGGAATTTGGGGAGGAACTGGATGTACAAATCGACAGCATTGGTAGGAACCCTTGCATTGTGCCAAGGAGGGTTTGGGGTTATCATTTTCCAGGCTTCCCTCCATCCCTGTGTGCAGGAGCCACAGTTCCCCCAGGACCAGCTGCATTCCCACCTGGGCAGTGGCAAAACACACTCAGGTTACGGATCCCCAAATATCAGCCACACCATCTCCTTCCAACCAAGAATTCCAGCAGGTTTTGGAATGAGGCACAAACTTAGTGGAGGAATCAGTGGGATTTCAGCAGGCACATGGATCAAGTCCTCCCCACTCCAACTCCAGTATCCATCTCCTTTCTCCCTTTTCCCCTTGATGAAACTTTAGGGTCCCAATTCCCCACGAGATTGGGGTTTTCTGTCAGCACCTCTGTGAAAGGCCAACCTGAGCTGTGTGGTGACACCTTGGCCACCTTGTCACTCCTCGGGGTTATTTTCAGCTGCTGTGTCACATCCCATTCCACCCTCCCACAAAGGCTTTTCAGAAGCACCTTCGTTATGGGTCTCGTTCATGGAGCCAAATTTAAACTGGGCTCAAGGCAAAGCTGGGCAGTTAAAAACCATTTCATTCAGCCTGGAGAAGAGAAGGCTCCAGGGAGACCTCAGAGCCCCTTCCAGTGCCTAAAGGGGCTCCAGGAGAGCTGGAGAGGGACTTGGGGACAAGGGATGGAGGGACAGGACACAGGGAATGGCTTCCCACTGCCAGAGGGCAGGGATGGGTGGGATATTGGGAAGGAATTGGCTGGGAGGGCAGTGATGCCCTGGCACAGGTTGGGCAGAGCAGCTGGGGCTGCCCCTGGATCCCTGGAAGTGTCCCAAGGCCAGGCTGGATGGGGCTTGGAGTGACCTGGGCTAGTGGAAGGTGGCAGGAGGTGGCACTGGATGGATTTTCAAGCTCCCTTCCAACTCAAACCATCGTGGCATTCTGTGATTCATTCGTTGGGTTTGATCCAAATCAGCCACAAGTTGCAGTGACTGGACCCTCCGAGCAGGGGCTGCCACAGCTGGAAGAAGGAAATCCCTTGGCCATTTTTCCCTCTGTCCTTCTCTCCATGGAGCTACTTGTCACCCTCCCACCATCCCTCACCACCTGAGACCCTCACAGGGACCATCCTGACCTCCAGACCCCCCTCAGCTCTAAGAGATGGTCTTTGCTAATGATCCCTAATGATCCTTTGTGCTCTCTCTCCTGCAGAAGAGACATCCCTGGAAGCCCCAAAAGCCTTCCTGTAGCCCTGAGCCACCTTCACCCTTCCAGCTCCCTCCAACAGTGGTTGGACACAAAAGACCAGCAGGAAGTCAGTTCTAAGTAGCCCAAATTGGTGCTAATTTTGGCCCATCCCCTATATTTAAAAGATTATTGCTTAAGGTTCTTTCAAACTTTTAAACCATTTATTTTATTTTATCCTATGAAAGATACTTGATGTGTATCAGCAATTTATTTCCTAAACCTTAAGCCTCAAAAAAAATATACAAGTTGCATATTACTCTGGAAAATTCATGTATAAGCAAACCCCTCTCATTTAAATTTGACCCTGGACAATTTTATTCTAATCCCTGGTATTTCTAGAAGATTTCCTTCATTTTCCAGCTTTCTTTTCCTGCAAATGTCTTTTTATATTCCTTTAAACATTACAGAGTTTCACAATATGAACTCCCACTGTTGAATTAGAAGTCCATTATGAAACGCACAAAAGAGCTTGAAACAGAAATCTGTCAGGATAGAAATAATTTTTCAAACATGATTTTTGCTTTTTCTGCATAGTGATAACAGATAGAGCGCTTAAAATGAGAACGTTAAGGATGCTTTACATTTGTAGCCCTTATTCTGTTTATTTTCTGAATTTTGGGCAACAATAAGACATTCTCCAGTTTTATTTCTGTTTATGCCACGATCAGGTTCCAATAAAATCACTCTGCAGCCACATGGTGCTGTGTCAGTCACTACAGGGGGACATTTACTTTTCATTTCCACCTTAAGCTTTATTTCTTCTCTTTGCTTTCCTTTATAAAAAATACTCTTTAGCAAAAGCCTCATCCTTGTTTGATCCGAGGATGGTTCGTTAAGGATGGAAGAAAACAGGGCTGGCTGAGGAAATTAAACCCTTTTTTTGTTTTCTCCAAGGTCCAGGTTTGGAAAGGTTCTTATGGGCACTTCTAGAAAACATTAAAAAAAACCCCAATGAGCAAGAATTTGTGGTTCATGTTTCAGGTATTTTCAGCTGGGACTGTGAGAGCAGGTTCTAAATCCAGGTCCAGTCCAGTTCAGGGTCAGGACAGAGCAATTTACCTCCAGGAAAAAATATCAATGGTGGTTTTTTTGGGCTTACTTTGTGGATTTTTGGTACTTCAGTTTACAGGTAGTGAGGAAAAATGACATTTTCCTCCCATTCCTATAATAAGCAGGATATCCAGGAACCACAGGGCCCAGGAAGGTCACAGCACCCAACTCTTCCAACTTTAGGCACTTGTGTATAACAATGGTAGTAATTTTTCTTCAATTTCTTTGCATCACCTGCAAGTTCATAACTGGCAATTAAATAATCCTCTGACCCCCTGTGGGTGACTCAGGTCCAGTCACACAGCGATGTGATCCCACCAGAAACACCCTGTGTGTCTTTGGTATCAGAATGGGCTTCACCTCCCATATTGGAGATTCCAAGTGCACTTAAATAAACTTAAATAATTTTGAAGCCAAATGAAGTTATCAAGTGTGGTTAAATGGCATTATGTGAAATAACACCTCTTGACTGATACACCTTTAATTGTCCTCTCCTTTACAAAAATAAAGAAATCCAGAGATTCCTGGCACGAAACATCAGCTGATGGCAACAAAACAAACCACGATCCCAATAACTGACTCATCTGCAAAATGCCAGATTTCAAACGAGGGATGAAAAACTCTGCAGCCTTACGACGCGAAGCAATTAAGTCACAACTAATTGCAATTAGCATCATGTCCCCACTTCCTCTTGCTTTGGTCAAGCTGCAATTTGCTTTCAGCCCTGACAACTCACCTGCTGCTTCACTCTGGGCCTCCTGCACTAGGCTGGCAATCCCAGGAGTCAGCCCCGTGCAATTTGGGATGGGGAATCCTCTGCCTGCTGTTTGGTTTGCTTATTTTACCACGAACCAAAGTGGGGAGTGAAACAACCTCCCCTGTACCCCAGCACGTGCTGGGGAAGATGCAGGGAGAGGCTGAGCGTTGCTGCTCACTGGGATGTCCCAAACCTGCACTGGGAGCCACCTCTGGCCACCTCCAGTCCCCATCCCTGGGAACATCCAAGGCCAGGCTGGATGAGCACCCTGGGACAGTGGAAGGTGTCCCTGCCCATGGCAGGGAGGGGTGGAATGAGATGGGCTTGAAGGTCCCTTCCCACCCAAACCAGTCTGGGATTCCAGTCCAGCCTCCTCCCCAAACCAGGGCTCACTTTCGTGGGAGTTCAGGTCCTTCTCTCCGCTCAGGTGAGTCCTAAAAACACCCCAGGCAGAGGCTGAGGAGCCTCCCTGGGCAATCACAGAACCAACAGAAGGTGCCAGGTTGGAAGGGACCCACAAGGATCATCCAGTCCAAGCCTTATTCCTGCATAGGATCATCCCCAGGAATCCCACCCTGTGCCTGAGGATCATCCAAAGGCTCCTGGAGCTGTGGCAGCCTCGGGGCCGTGCCCACTGCCCTGGGGAGCCTGGGCAGTGCCCACCACCCTCTGGCTGGGGGAAGAACCTTCTAATCTCCAACCTGATGACCCTCTGAATGGCCCTGAAATTCTCCCACCTCTGGAAGAGGGTGCCTGGTCTGGTTCTTGGACGTGCTGCATCTCCTACAGACACTGCACATTATGGCATTATTACATTCCCACGTGTCCACGGACATCTCTCCGTGCCCTGGGAATGCAAAGGAAGGACACTGGGGGTCCCTGGGACAACGAGGACCTCACAGGTCTCCTCAGATGTGTGCCCTGACAGAGGGAATGACCCAGCCCAGCCCTGGAGCTGTCCGGGGTGTTTGTCCTGGAGCAGCAGCTCCAGCAGGGACAAGCAGGGAGCAGAGGTGTCCTCACATGCTCAGGAAGCAGTTTATTCACTTTAGAGCTTGTAAGAGCACTTAAACCTTAAGCCAAAGCATGAACTGTGCCCTTAGAAGAGGGACATGGAGTTCTGTACTCTCATCCTGCAGGACAAGGGTGGGAAGAACTGATGAGAGGTTGGATTGGGCCCCAACTCCATCCTGCACAGCCTGTGGTCACGTGAAGTCTTGGCTTTTTTATCTCTGCCCTTTTCCTGAATTTTTTCACACCTCCTTCAATACCACAGCACAACCCATCCATCCTGCTCTGTGTTGGGAGAAACAAGAAAAATCCTGCAGGGCAACACAAAATCCTTGGATGAGCCTGCCCAGCACGGGGGGGTGAGCACGGAGTAACCTGGATGGGAGGGATGCACAGGGGGCTCAGAACAGGAACCACCAGCCTGACCCTGCAGGTTTGTTTGCCCCCAACCACTACCAGAAACCTCCAATTTCCACGAGCTGAAATCAGGATTGAGCTCCCCCAGGAGCTCTGGCCTGGGGTCCAAGAGCAGCTTAGGACAATCAAACTGGTTTAATGTTCCTTTTGTTTTCTCAGGCCATTTCTCTACAGTGAAGAAGCCAAATATTTTTATTTTTTTTTCCCCAAGACCTAAGAATGACAACAAATCTGCCCCCAAAGACAAAGCCAAAGGAGATCTTTTAGAAGAAAGAAGCACCACTTTGTGCACTGTTATTTAGCAGAGCAGAACATGCTTGAGCTTCATCCAAACACAGCAAAGTCAAGGCAAGTCCAATGGCCTCCACAAGGCTTGAATCAAACCCTTCAAACCACAGCCATGCACGTGCTCACTGCTCAGGATTACTGAGTGGGAGCCACAGACCAGGATGGAAAAGCCTGGGAGAAGAGTAGGAATTCCACAGAAAGCAGGGAAGTTGTTGGCACAGTGAGGAGAGGGGAGGCAAGCACATGGATTCAGAGCAGCATTGTCACAGGAATGGCCTTCCTGAGGCACAGAGAGAGGGAATAAAGGCATTCACAGGAGCAGGCTTTTGGTTTTTGCTGTCTGAGGGACATCTGATACCTGTCACCATTCACACCGAGTAGATTTACAAGTGATTTTTCCAGCCATTTTTCAATTCCAGGGCAAGAATTTCCTCAAACGTGTTTATCTAATTGCCAGCCATTTCCATTGCCAGGCAAACGAAATAAAGGCAGAGGAATTAACAGACTCCAGAGTATCTCAGCAACAAACATTGTCATCAGGGCACTTTGGGCAGACCCTTTTTCCTTAGGAAAGGGTTGGTTTGGGCAGCACAGCTCAATCACAGGCTGCCTTGAGTGACTCATGCTGTTGAATACAACAAAGGGCTACAAATAATTCTCCCAGAGAAAAAGGGAAAAGGTTGCAAATTCTGATTGTCACTTACATGGCTGTTGAGCAAACTGCTTTTGTGTGATGTAATCCCTTCACTTTTTTGTAGGTTTTCAATCGCCATTTCAAGCTAAAGAAAATGTGCACAGGAAAAAAAAAAAAAGAGAAAAAAAAGAAAAAGAAAGGAAATCAGATAGTTAGCAACAGCCAGGATTATTATTTCTTTATTAATAATTGAATGATTAATGCTTTATATCAACAAGCTTGTGAAAAAGAGGCAAACAGATGAGCACAGTCCGTGTGGATGAAGCTGCAGAGGTGTTACTGGGACATGCACATGGACACAGCAGGAACCACCATGGGGGTGACAGAGCGAGACCAGGGGGTTTATCTCCCACTAAAAGCACTGCCCATTTCTAAAATAGCAATTTTCCTTCTCCTTTCCCCTTCCTGCTGATGACAAACCACCACCAGACAGACCCACTACGGCAGGTCAAGGATTTGCTGCAGAGTTTTACCTTTCGAGGGGAACGGGCAGGAGTGACTTTGGTTGGTAACCCCCTAATATTTTGTCAAAAACTCCAGAAAACTCAATAAAAGGGGTGCAAGGAGAGCTGACACAGAGAGGGCATGAGCTGGAATGGATCAGGGCTCTGTGACACTGAGGACAACTGCGAAGGGACTCTGAAGGAAGGAGCAGGTTTTGATCAAGTGAGTTCTGCCCCAGCAGACACGATGGCACATCTTGATGCCAACTGTGCTCATTGCTGCTGCTCTCTGGGGAGCTCAGGTGAGTCCTTCTGGCCCTTGAAGAGCTCCCTCTGTCTGGCTCCTGTTTTACCTTCATCCCAGCTGTGGCTGCTGCTGCCCTGACCCTCTCCTGGACCCTTCCTGTGTTCCCCTCTCTGCTTCTGCGACTCCCTTGGCAAACTCGGACAAGCTCTTTAGCAGGTGGCTGCTGCTCCTCTTCAAGCTTTTTGGAAGTGAGGAAGAAGAAAAAGCTCTCAAACCTCCCAAACCCCCATGCTGAGGGACTTGCAGGAGCAGAACCTGCTGTTCCTTTCCAGCAGATGTTCTCCAAACCCTGTTATCCTGCAGGCAGGGCAAGGCAGCACACATCTGCCAGAACTCTCTCTAACATCTGTCCTCATTTAACACACGTCTCCTCTGCAGGCACATGCACAGAACATCTGCAGATGATCCACCCGTGGCCTCCTTCCCATCTCACAGCCTGCACTGACTCATCCCACGGAGAGGAGAAAGGTTTGAGATCAAACCAACCATCTACAAACCCAAGCTCTGTCACCGAGGTGGGAGAGCAGAACAAACCAGACCCAACTTCGGGAGTAACACCCCAAAAAACCAAAGTCAGAGCCCGTGCCACATCCAGGGGTGAGTGTCACCCTGTCCAAGCACCCTCAGCATGGACACCTTGGTTTGCACCCCACAATGGGTAACACTCCTCGGGGCATTACCACCCAACTCAAAGCAGGGCTGGTCTCAGAGGAGGTTCTCCTTGGAGAACACTCTCCCACCGTGGTGTCCCATGAGGAAGCAGAGCCCGAGTGCTGACACAGCCTCTGGGAAATGAGTCAGTGTCAGAGGGAGACCCCGTTTCCTTCCTCTGCTCCAGCTGGTTGAGCAAGCCCTGTCACAGCAGCACAGAAACACTGCGTGTCCCTTGGGCTGCTGCCGAGTGTCCCAAGCAAAGGGACAAAGGGACAAAGGACAAAGGGACACCTTCCACCCACAGCACAAAATCGCACAGGGGAAGGACTAAAAGCTCTTCCACAGCCCTGCAGGAAGGTGAGGAGCTCTGAGGATCCACTTTTGGGACATCTCAAGGATTTCCTCTCTTGGTACAGACTAATTAGACGAAGGTTAATCGTGCTTGTTGGCACAGACACTGAACAGGGCTGGTCCTTGTGTGTTCACACGGAGCACAACATCGTTATCCCAGCACACATGGAAGGCAGGTTTCTTTAAATATTTGCAGATTTTTTTTCTTTAGTGTACATGCAGCCTTTGCCAAACACCCCTGACCCTCCTGAGGCAGCTCTTAGCCCCCTGGTAATTTGGATGCACTCCCTTGTTCCTGGTCTCCTCTGCCCCAAGCCCTCATTTTCCACCCAGCTCCAATCCCTTTCCTTGCCCATTCCTGCCTGCTGCCTCTCCTGTGGCCCAGCCCTCCCACCACTGACCCCTGGGACACCCATCCCCTCTGCACTGCACCCCAAGGCCACCCCAGGGATCATCTGCAGGAGCTCCACTTGCCTTTGTCTCCACAAAGCTCCTAATCCTGCCCCACCACGTTTTGCCAGGTCTCTTTAAACACCAGCCTTTCCCATTCTCTGTTTAGGCAGGACATGGCAATGAAAAATAATGCTCTGCCCACTGATTTGATTCAGTCCCTGCTCTCCTGAAGCCACCCACCCATATTATGGGTGTCTGGAGAACCTGCCCCAGCCCTGGAAGTGTCCAAGGCCAGGTTGGATGGGGCTTGGAGCAACCTGGGCTGGTGGAAGGTGTCCCCTGCCCATGGCAGAGGGTGGCACTGGATGAGCTTTAAGGTCCCTTCCAACCCACACCAATGATTCCATGATTTGGGGGAATTCTAGGAAGTTATCATGGCTCTGCTCTATCCCCTCCAGCTCTGGGCTGTGCTGGAAGAACTGAAAGCCACACACAGACACATCCCTGGACTGTCTGCCAGGCTCTGTTCCATCCTCTTCAGCCCCTCCACAGACATTTTATGTTAAAATACCTTCAGAAAGCTCATTCCTACATGAAACAGAGCGAATTCATCTCAGACGCATTTTCATAAAGGTCACTTCCTGATTTTTCATGTTGTTTGACTGACCAGCCTTATCTCATGTGGCAGCCACAGACTAAACCTGTGCATGGCACATATCTATTGATACATTTTCTACTTGGGCTTTTCACAATGTGCCCATCACCATGGAAATTCAAAGAAAAAAACCCAAACACCAAAAATCCCAGAGCCCAAGAGAGATGTTGTGCAGCTTTGCAAGACAACAGCCCCACGCAGGTGACAAGATCAGCAGCTGCTTCCTTCCAAATAACAAGCCTGAGCAAAAATTAAGTGGTCCAATGCTAATTTTTAACTATGAACAGTTCAAACACACAATTTCACCCAAGAAATGAACCCCAGCTAACCCAGCATGTCACCTCCTCTTCCACTCAAACTAAGGGCTTGTTCCCTTTCCCTACCTAAGGCTACATTCACTCCAGCAACAAGATAACCATTCAAGGCACAAAGATTCAAAAAACATGAAGTTGAAATCCTAAAACTCAGAGGGAAAATAAACTTAATGCACAGACACTGCGTATTATTAAACTGAACAGGTCAGATTTTCAGGAGCCCTCAGTAGCAAACAGCTCCTGTTTTTCTCCCTGGGTGATGCTGCTCACATTTGAAATTCTGGGCACGTACACTTAATTCCACCTGTATTTATATTTATATTTACATGCAAGTGTATAAGCACACCTAAGGCTGGAGAGCAAGGTGAGCAGCGTCCCAGGAAATGAGCTGCCACCTCTCCTGGCAGCTGCTTGGGGAGAGTCCCAAATCCAAGCCCTGGGAGCTTCTACCAAGAGAAAGGCTGTTTTGGGTGAGTCTCAGTAACCCTCCAGTCCCACACAGCTGTACAGCTGTGCTTCTGGCACCCTGGCACCTCCTTGACAGCTGGAGGGACACCATTTTTAAAAAAGGAGAGCTTTAAAACTTTTGTTTGATCAGTATTACCCCTAAAGTACATTTTCTGTAACACATGGCAAGGACAGAATACACAATGGTGGAGGAGATACATATGCAAAGACTTTAAATCACTTTGCACTTGGCATGACCAGCTTGACATAACTTATGTGCTAATTATCCACTTGGTTAATAAAGGATTTTTCAGGTCTCTTCATAATTAAAAATATATTTCATTATTTTGGATAAGCCAAGCCTCCTGTTCAGATGTTAGAAAACGTAAATAGAGACAAATGTGTTGAATTCAGAAGCCAAAATATTTAGCTTGGGGGAGGGGGAAAAAACCCCACAAAGCCACAGAAGACTTTCTCTTACGCTGCTTAATTTCAGTGACCCACTTGGGACGTTTGAGCAGGAGGGACATTCCAAACCCCAACTGAAAACCGGCTGTAGTCCACCAGTGTCTATTCCCTCCCTTGCACTTATGGCACGTCATAGACATTGACAGTGACAACGACAGGAAGGTTTGTTTTTCTGAAGCCTTTTCAGTCCCCCTTGGAACAATTCCTGCCCCCCCCCGAGCTGCACCATCTACATACCGTTGCTGGAGAGGAGCGTGAAGTGTGTGACAGGGAATGTCTAGGGTTCTCCAGCCCCCCATGAATGAGATAGGCTCCCGAGCCGGAGAGGAGCTGACTTCCCCCAATGTCCATGGTGATGCCCACCATGTTGTGAGAGGGAATGGCTGGAGGAGAGGATGCCGCTGTAGTCACCTGAGCTCCACCTCCCTGGCCTTCGAAATAGGACGTGGTGCTGCTGGGGGCGTAAATCTGAGCCTCGGTGCTGTATGAGTAGGCGGCTCGTCTGTCGGGGAACACAAAGGGCAGGGCATGGAGAGCGGCTGGCAACGGGAGTTCCAACTGCTGGGAGCTGGACAACCTTTGGGAATGGCCCGACTGTGCTGGGAAAGGGTGTGGAGGGGAAGGGTGTGGAGGGGAAGAGTGTGGAGGGGA
>VWZG01011052.1:84760-97333 GCA_013396735.1 Grallaria varia
GCACAGGGACACCAGGAGAGGAAGGAGAGCACAGGGACACCAGGAGAGGAAGGAGGGCACAGGGACACCAGGCAAGGAGAGCACAGGGACATCAGGAAAGGAGAGCACAGGGACACCAGGCAGGGAAGGAGAGCACAGAACACCAGGAAAGGAGAGCACAGCCCCAGCAAACCCACATCCACGAGGGGCAAAATCCCAGTGGAAGTGCAGGGAAGGAAGGAAGGAAGGAAGGAAGGAAGGAAGGAAGGAAGGAAGGAAGGAAGGAAGGAAGGAAGGAAGGAAGGAAAGCAGCTACCATCCTACACACAGGACTCCTTTTAGGCTCGGAGCTAATTTTAATGCAGTATTATATTAAGGAAAAAAGAAAGTTACCCAATTGTTTCACAGAAAGGAGAGGGAAGGAACAGAAGATGCACTTCTATATATAACTGAAAAGTGGCATTGGAAAATTATTGTGTCACACTGAGGATCACATAAGACCTGAGAGAGTAAGAGCTTATTTTAAAAATAATTTTTCTCCCCTCCCTTCTCACGTTTAAGTACTGCAAAAAATATTTTAATCAAATCTAAGTCCAAGCCTGGAGCTTAGCTAAGGCTTTCCTTGGGAAAGTGGTGTGGTCAGCTTGGGGTTATAATCACAAGGAGCAATCAAACATGAAGAGCAGAAAACCTGCGATTCACGCTCATTTTTAACCCCCCCAAGAAACACCTCCACCCTCATCCCTAAACCTCATCAACCTCACGAGGTCCTCAAAAAGCCACAGCATCCCCTTCCATTCCCACAACACAACCCTACGGAGACGATGGTGCCCTTGGAAGCTTCCAATCCCCACGTGCTGGCACTCCCCCACCTCACTCAGCCACCCTTGGGAAGCATCCCAAAGGATTCCCTGGGCATGGAGAGAGGGCAGGAGGGCAGGGCTGAGCCCCCCCACCTCCAGGGCTCCCCCCCAACACTGGGCCAGCCCCCCATAGGACATGGGACAGGTCCCAGGGGACATCAAGGGATGCTCCGATGGGGCATCCCGGGAGAACAAAATGGCATTTCTGTTTCTTTTCAGTGGTGGTGGTGGGGGGGAAACCCTTTTTCCTCAGTTTCTCATGGAAGTTCCTGTTTCAGAAACTGTTTTAGGAGGATTTCTGCTGTCACTTCAAAACCAAAAGACCAAAACCATGCAGATTTTGGGCAGTGCCACTTCTCTTTTTGTGGCCTCACTGATGAGCAAAGTGCAGCCTCCAAATGCCATTATGAAATCTTTTGGTTTGTTTCCATTCTCCATCCAATATTTAAATTTTCCCCTCAACTTTGTTGCAAGTGAAGAGGCAAAAGGAAAAAATGAGGAATTGTGGGACACTGGACCCTACTCATTTGTGTTAAAAAAAAATGCAAGGGGGGGTGTGAAGTTACAGAAGTTACCTGTTTGCTCCTTCAGCCACTGGGAAAAAAATCCCAAATATTAAGATTCATCACAAAACAAGTTTTCAAGGTTTCCCATACTCCCAATTAGCAACTTACAATGGCTCTCCCAATTCCCCCAAACCCCAGAGCCCTCGGGTAATTTTCTCTTTCCCATCACCTTTCTTGCATCCAGGAGAAGAAGCAGATACAGAACCCACACAGCCACAGCCACCAGATGAATAACAAGCAAGAAACAAGGAAAACAGAATAAAATATAATATTTATCCCCACCTGTGTCCCTTAAGAGCCCTGCACAGCCCCGTCCCTGCAGTTCCACTATATAAAGGCAGCACCTGCCTCTCCCCATTGCTGCCTCTGCCTGGTTTTCAGCCAAAACCTCTCCAGGAGAAGATTTCAGTTGCACCAGAGCTGTGGGATCATGAAAATAATAACAATTCTCCCAGTTAATCAATCAAATAGCTTTGTGCCTGTTCCAGCCCCAAATTATTTGCAATTAAACATCTGGCCAGCGCTGCTGGCGAAGGAGGAGGGTTTGGAATGCTCAGGTGAAGATGCTTGGGCAGGGCAGGGGGTCACTTTTAGCAAACACACTCCTCTACCTTCTCCAAGAGTGTTTGTTGTCTGTTCTTTGTGCTCCCCTTTGCAGCTTTCCAGGGGTTTTTTGAGTGGAAAAATCAAGAGTGGAGACGTTACAGAAGAAAGGTGGCTAAGCTGATAAAGATATTTTACTGATCTATTCAGAAGGGTTCTGGCAGGGTCAGCTCTGGGCATTTGAGGTCTAGAAAAGGTTTCATTTCTCAGAAGAGATGGAGGAGTTGGACTTGAGGATCCTGGTGGGTCCCCTCCAGCCCAGGGTATTCCAGGATTCTAAGAGGTGCTGCCTCCACCACCCGCTCATCCTCAGGGATATGTTTGGTCTCCTCATTTCCCTCAGTGACCAAAGCAGAGGTGGGCAGGCTGGAGGGTGAACTGGCTGCTGCCAAAACAAATCCTCAGTGTGATTTTCAGACCTGTTGCCAAAGGCAGGCCCTGGCAGTGTGACAACCCTGCCAGACACAGAGACCCCGATGGAATGTGGCACTTCCAGACAAGGTGGACAGAGAAGTCCTGGATTGGCAAAGCACACGCACAGGACTTGTTATTGTTTTGTTTATCAGTGAAACATCCTGCATAAAGAATCATTCGCTTCTCATTAAAGCCATCCTGTGCTTCCTGAGAATTGGAATCAGACCCGTGTGTGCCATCTGTTCACATTCATTTGTGCTGCTGAAAAGCTGACAACACACAGAGAATTCCTGGGCTCCGAGGAGGAACCATCACCAGGAGCTACAAAGCTTCGCTGATGTCCTGGGGTCACGGCTACCAAGTCAACTGGCACCTGAGCCAAGGCTCCAGAGGGTGGATAAAGCATCACATTTCAAGGAAAAGAGGAAATGTGGAATCCCAAGGCTTGTTCTTTCACAGAATCCCAGGATGAGTTGGGTTGGGAGGGACCTTAAACCCCATCCAGTGCCACCCCACACCTTCCACCAGCCCAGGTTGCCCCAAGCCCTGTTGCTCCAACTTGGCCTTGGACACTTCCAGGGATGGGGCAGCCACAGCTGCCCTGGGCAAACTTTTCCAGGGTGTTCCCACCCTCACATGAAGAATTCCTTCCTAATTTCTAACCTAAATCAACCCTAGTTCTGTTTAAAGCCATTCCTCCCTGCATGGCCTTGTAAAAAGTCATTCTCCAACCTTCTTGGAGGCCCCCTTTGGACACTGAAATGAGATGTCCTGACTCAACACGCTGGTGTTTCAGGGAGAGACGAGTTTAAAGCCCTGGTTGCTCAACCAGGGCAATGTGGTGGTGTCACGTGCAGCATCCCAGCCCTGGAAGGCACTGCAGACATCTGGAGTCCAAGTTGCATCATCACTGAATGAATCAGGCAGACAACAAGGCTGCTGCCTCTGGAATCCTTGTGTTTACACCCAGCTCTCTGCGTATCCAGGCAAACAGAAGGGACAGGAAAGGAAATCCAGAAAAAGCCCAATAACTCCTGGGTGTTATTTCTGGGTTCTGCCACCAGCTCACTCCGGGACCTTCACCAGGATCCTTCCCTGGCCTTCCACTTTCCCAGTCCTAAAAAAGCCACAACACTCCCCCCTAGGCAAGGTATTTTTTCAAGCACTGGTCTCCCAGGACTGTCAGAGCCTGAATGCCTTTCAGAAAGATAAATAGTACCAGTACAAGCCTTGAGGGCTGATAAAAACTCTGGTTTGTCACCCTGTCATTCATAAGACACCGTCGTTGCCTCCATGGCAAATGGCCTTGCTGCCTTTGTCAATCTCTCCTGCCTAAAGCAGCTCCAAAAGGCTGAGAAAACAGAGATAAGAGGAGCATTTCAAAATATTTCCTACCTCCAAAACGCAGCCAGAGGGGGGAGAAAAGGAGGGGGCAGCAGAAGGACCTTACAGGGCGAGTTGTCCTGGAGAGCTGAGGAGGGGATGGAGCAGCATCTTCTGCTCCAGGTCCCCAAGAGAGGTTGGGGAAGGAGGGGACAGAGGCCAGGCAGGTGTCCCCTGGGTGCTCCCTCTGTGCTCCTGCCCACAGGCTCTGCCACCCAGGAGACGGGGAGGAACCACGAGTGCATTAAACCAGAATGTTTTGATATAATATAAACTCTCAGCTCCTGAACACTCCAACAAAAGCGTTTGGGAGCTCAACGTGGAGACCTCAACCACGTCAGAAGGGTTGGTGACCTGAGCCAGAGCCGGGTGCCTGCCCGGGGAAATACCTGGTTGGTTTGCCTTTGGTGCCCTGGTCCTGTCCCTGTAGGACACCACGTGCCACCAGCACCCACCCCACGTGGCTCCAACACCTCCAATAAAAAGGCATTTAAGTCCCTGCCTTCCTCAGGCCCAGGGTGGCTCCTGCTGTAATTGTGACCAAACTACTTCATCTTTTTATACCAAAAGTCACTATTTTGAGTGAATATAAATCACTCTCCAGCGTATTTTTATTTTTTTAAGAGCAGGTCACATAAAGCAGGGGTGGGATTGGCACAATCGTGGCTCTCACAGGTTATTCAGGTCTTGCATTGAAACATCTTTATTTTCCAAAGGTGCAAATGTAAAACAAATCAGCTACTCTACACCAGCAACCAAACAGTGCCTTTTTTTTTTTAAATTCAGAATAATCATGGAATCCCAGAGTGGTTTGGGCTGGAAGGGACCTTAAAGCTCATCCAGTGCCACCCCCTGCCACGGGCAGGAACATCTCCCACCAGCCCAGGTTGCTCCAGCCTGGCCTTGGACACATCCAGGGATGGGGCAGCTTCTTTGGGAAAACATTTCCAGGGTGTTCCCACCCTCCCAGCCAAGAATTCCATCCCAGTATCCCATCTATCCCTGCCCTCTGGCAGTGGGAAGCCATTCCCTGTGTCCTGTCCCTCCATCCCTTGTCCCCAAGTCCCTCTCCAGCTCTCCTGGAGCCCCTTTGGGCACATTATCACACCTTGGTATCAGTGCTGCTTTCAGAACATTAAAATTGCTGCTGCTCCAGTGGATCACTCGGTCATTTGAAGCCAACACAGATCCTGAACTATTTCATTTAATTTGCTTTCCAAAGCTTACTTGGTCATCCTTTGATCCTACTTAAAACTTTCCAAATTCCTTTATTACCTCCTTTTTTTTTATTTCTGGCAGAACTTTTGAAACAGAATATAACACTGGGACATAAATGAGGGACAGGAAAACATAAGAACAGTCAATTATTCGACCTCTGGGACAAAGTTTTTTAGAGCTACTTATATTTAAGCTTCCCAGCAAAGCCTGGTGGGTGTTATTACCTCTTGGGGTAAGAAATCCACTGCCCCTCCCCTTGACATTCATAAAGGGGCTTAACAGCTTCTTCTCAAAGGGGATTTGAAGGTGGGGCATAAAAATCCAACAGGAAAACGAGTGCCTCGAAGGGCAGGAAATCAGATTTTTGATGCCTGAAGGATGTATTTATAGAATCACACAATTGGTTTTGGTTGGGAAAGACTTTTGAGATCATCAAGTCCAACAATAAACAATGCTGAGTCCACCTCAAAACTCCATGGCTTTTATTTCACATTAAGATATAAAGGTGGGGAAAGGTTCCTTTTTTCCTGCTCTAATTATGCTTGTCCTTTTCTCTCTCATGGCTGGTGTTCCTCAAACAGGGAGCAAATGCCAACTGCACTGGCTCTCCAGGGAAAAGGAGGTATCCTGAATTTTTGAGCATCACCTGCAGGGGTTGTCAGACATATCCCATAGTGTGAACTGAAGGTAAATCTGCCATGGAATATCTAAATTATGGAACAGACAAGCTCAGTTACAGCAAGATAGATATATATCTATACAGATAAAAATATACATATATATACACATATCTAAAATTACATTTTATTAGCATTTATATTTATTATTNCTCGATGATTTTAGGTCTTTTCCAGCCTTAAAGAATTCTAGGATACAGCTAAAATGGTTGGATGCACCAGAATTGCAGGAAACCTGGAGCTGGATGTGATTGCTAGTGGCATTTTATATGGGCAAATTCACCTTTAATTAAGGCAGTGAGTAACCTTTGTTTATCTTTAATATTATCAGAAATTAATGAGATTTAGTAGAGCCAAGAGCTTCAGCTGTGCACAGCCTGTGCTCCAAGTTTTCCTTCTGCTGATGGATCTTGGGGTGAGCAGGGGGTGAAGTAACCAGGGAATCACACACACTCCTATTTCCATGTGCAAGTTCATGAGACAGCTCTGAGTTTTTAATCAAAATCACCCAATATCTGGTATTTTACCCAAAAAAAAAGGAAGGTTGTAGTTTAACTAAAAAAAAAATATATAAAAATTTGAACTATTTCCCATTCACATTTTGATCCTCCAAGGATCAAAATTCAAATCCAGTTTTTTCCTCGGTTTTAGGTTGGTTTTGTGCATTTTTTGCATACTTTGAAAGGAAGGCTTACATTTAAAAATAGTTATTTAGTTTCTGGAATTTTATTCAGGCTTAGCTGGCTTGGAGTTTAGAGAAACAGGAGAACCAGCACAGCAACAACTGAATTCAGAGGAAATAAAAATGCTATTTAACCATCATGTTCTAGATGGGCTCTAAACGGTATTTTCTCCCCTGACTGTAGAAAAAGGAACCAGGGATTTTACATTGAATGGATTCACCACTGAGAATTCTCCACGCTCTCAAAACGGACTGAAAATAATAAAAGGAATGCAGGGAATGGCAGATTTTGACTTTCTTTTCCAGCAGATGCACTGTCCATCTACTGCATCCACCCCCCTCTAGGCCATCGTTATTTTACTAAAGAAAACTTCCTTAAATATTTTCCATTTCATTCACCATTTTTGGCTTAGTCTCCATTTAATAACTTGCCCTGAAAAGGCATTAGTTGTGTTTTAACCAGAGCACAGAAAGGAAGTGTTTGGTTCTTTGGAAGGAGGAACTGGTTTATCTGATGGGAATGAAAACGGACCCAGTGACTTCTCCTGCCTCCCAGCAGAAATGAGAATATTTACATTAAACCCAGCTTGGCTCCTGCCTCACACACATCCTTTCTCCCTCCATACCTCCAAGAAATAACCGAAATTCCCATCAGGAAAATATCAAGGTATGTTTTCCATGGCTTTCCAAAAAGCTCCAAAGCTGGAGGAGCACAGGAGCAAGATGTGGCTCCAACCCAACACCAAGGACCAACTGTGTGTCTCATCTTTGCATCCTCTTTGGAAAAACATGATTCCAGCTCATCCAGCTGTGAAACCAAAAGCAACTCTTTGTTTTTGGGTGGCTGAAACGAAGAGAAGCTGCTCTACCAGCATTGCCTTCCAGGAGTTGCCTTTTCCTTCGGAGCACACAGGGATGCTCGGAGCTCCCACCATGGTTGGGAGCACTGGATGATGCTCCAAGCATTTGGAAGTCTGGTTGCTCAGCACCAGAATTAACAAGAATTAACCAGAAATAAGGGAATTAACCCTTGTCCATGGTGTTGTACAACTGGACACCACCTTGGCTTGGGAGAGGGACAGCAATTCCCGGGGGTTTCACTGCTCTAAAAGCCTTGGAAAATGAGCTGCTCTTCTGCCTTTTAGAGGGAGCCAGGAGGTCTCATGGAATCACAGAGTGGTTTGGGTTGGGAGGGACATTAAAACCCACCCAGTGCCACCCCCTTGCCATGGGCAGGGACACCTTCCACCAGCCCAGGTGGCTCCAAGCCCTGTTGCTCCATCCTGGCCTTGGACACTTCCAGCGATGGAGCAGCCACAGCTGCCCTGGGCAAACTTTTCCAGGGTGTTCCCACCCTCCCAGCCAAGAATTCCTTTCCATATCTAACCTCATTTTCCCCTCTCTGAGTCCATTACTCCTTGACCTGCCATTACAGATCCTGAGGAAAAGTCCCTCTCCCGTTTCCTTGGAGGTCCTCCAGGCACTGGAAGGATATTGGAGCAGGTTAAGACCAGAGTCTTGGCTCATCAAAACCTTGAGCTCTGCAGGCACCAAAACCCCCCATCCCATGCCGAGGACAACCTGTAACACCCACAGCCAGGTGGCACCGAGCCACCTCAAGGAGTTTGGGACACGGTGGGACAGTGTCCAGCACTCCCACCAGCAGTACCAACCCTCGTGCTGTCCCATCCCAAAGGATGGAGCAACACCCACCTTTCCCAACCACCCTTCCAGCAGAGGGTGGGCAGAGTTTGGGCCATCTCTGCTCTCCCAGCAGAGTGGACGTGCCCTTGTGCCCTCCCAGCTGAGCAGGAGCTCATCCAGCCCTGCAGGAGCTGCCACTGGAATTGGCTCATCCAGAGTGTCCCAACCCACAAGGCACAACCTTTAGCCTTTCCAGGAGTGGGGTCAATGGAGGGGATGGAAGGGGGAAGCAAACACCACGAGGAACTTGAAAAGAAGCTTTCTGGAGAGACTGCTTATTACACTGCTTCAAAATGTTATAAACAAGAGAAGGCACCAGAGCCTTCCACTGATTAGGTTAAATTAATTTAAAACAGAAGCCAACACTGCCTGTCTACGAGCTCCAGTTACCTGGAAACACAGATAAACCCAAAACACACTTTTCAAGGGCACCAGGCAGTATAGCTGGGCTGTTTTTTCCCCCCCCAGAAATCTGGTCCTCATGGAAAAATACAATTTTGGGAATGGCTTTTATTAGCAAGTTAATAATATACTGAAATACAAATATATACTCAGTCTTTAATTAGATTTCACAGAATTAAGTCAAGTTATATATATAAATATATATATATGGAAGTGTTGTGTAACAGCTGTTCACTGATTGCTGCTGTTTCTTTAAAAGAAACTTTCAGGACAGAAAAGAGTGAGGAATTTTGTGTAATTTGGAGTTTCCTTAAGAGCCAAGAGACTGAGGAGCAAAGGCTGTGATGGCTTTGGGTTGCTGGGAGCTGCCTGTGGCCAAACCCCACGTGCAGGGATCCCACACCTGACCATGGGGAAAATATCATTGTGAACATCCCTCATGCACAAAAACCTGTCCTGTTTTCTCCTGGGTTCATAAAAGGAACAGTCTCTGAGTGTCAAAAACCAGGATTGGATTCCTTCAGAGCTGTGTCCTTCCTGCAATGCAGGGACCAGAATCCAGCCTGGCCCTGCCCTGATGCACTTCAACCCCAGCACCCAGCAAAGAAACACGGAATATAGAATGTCCTGAGTGGGAAAGGACTCCCAGGGATCATCCAGTCCAGGATACTCCAACACTCCCACCCTGTCCCATTGTCCAAAGGCTCCTGGAGCTCTGGCAGCCTTGGGGCTGTGCCCACTGCCCTGGGGAGGTGCATGTTCAGCGCCCACCACCCTCTGGGTGGGGGAAGAACCTTTCCCTGAGCTCCATCCCAGCCCCTGGCCCAGCTCCAGCCATTCCCTCAGGTTCCAACAGACTTGCCTTCAGGAAAAGTCCAACAGCTTCCAGATTTTTAGACCAGCACAATCCAGGCAACAAGTGCTCGAAACTCCCTAATTTTTTCCGATAACTGCCTAAACTTTGACTTCAGAAAAGTTTTCCTACAATGATGGCAAATAATGTCACCCAAGAAACGACGACTTGGTCTCTGCTAAACGGTGAGGAAGCTCCCATGGCTGGAAGGAGGAATGAAGTCACACTCCAATGTATTCCATGTCCATCTCCCTTTAGTTACCAACTGCAACATATGCAATGGTGCTACCTGGTGAAAGCAAGCACAAGTTTTGGGCTCAAACTAATAATTTTCCCATATTTTTAATATGTGCCCTATAGGGGTTTCCCAAGGCTGTGATTCAATGGGGAAAATTGAATCGTGGAATGGTTTGAGTTGGAAAGAACCTTAAAGATCACCCAGTCCCGCCCCCTGCCATGGGCAGGGACACCTTCCACCAGCCCAGGTGGCTCCAAGCCCTATCCAGCCTGGCCTTGGACACTTCTAGGGATGGGTAGCAGCCACAGGCTGCCCTGGACAACCCGTTCCAGGGTGTTCCCACCGTCACAGACAAGAATTCCTTCCCCAAGTCCTATCTAACCCTGTCCTCTGTCCATTCCCCTTGTCCTGTCACTCCAGGTCCTTGTAGGAATACAGTGTGTCTGTGAAAAATCTGGCACAAAAGCATTTCAGAGGTTCCTCTCCAGGACAAATCCACAAGTTTCAATGAACCAACCCAGAACAGCAGGTTCCTTCCCTGCAGCCAGTAGCTCTGCGTGCTCCCAGGCCTATTCCAGGTACAGCTAATCCTACTCTGACTGATTTGGACTCCTTTTGGAACAAGGAACTGCAAACCTTGGTACTGGTTTTTTATAGCTTGTTCTGAGGCTTTTACAGCTTCTCTGTGGCAGAGAACTGTGGAATATGTCACTTATTTTAAATTCATTTCAAGAGATCAGCTGAATTCAAGCCTGTAGTTCATCAGACCTCACTTTTCACTTGTTTGGATGAGACAATTTGTCCAACGGCCTGAAGCCCAAGCAGACTTTGGATGAGTTCAGTGTGAAGCAGGAGACTTGCAGCATTCCATGGAGATGTGGGATGGCAGCAGCAGCTGTTTCCAGCAAACATGGAAGGAACTGTTGCCAGCACAGCCCAGGATGTTGCTATTTATTTATCCAGCACCATTCACAAGCTTTGTGGTGCCTCACAGAGTTCAGCAGAACAAGCCACAAACATAAACTGTGGCTGTTTGGAGAAGGAGACACAAGGCTGTCTCAGATTTTATGGCAGCAGTGGGGTCAGTGCTCCGGGCTCCCGGGGAGATTCCACCACGAGGTGGACAGGAACATGGTAGGAGGGAATGAACTGGTGGCCACCAGAGCTACTGTGGGTTTGTACTGGGCAGTTGGAGAGGAGAAGGAGGAGATGCCATGTTGTGCCAGCTTGGCATGCTCCAGGAGAGAACTGCCCTGACCAGGAACTGGTGCTACTGGGGATGAACCATTGTGGAAGTCTGGGCTCTGCTCCTGCACTCCCCTGGAGAAGGACTTTGGACAAGGGCCTGGAGGGACAGGACACAGGGAATGGCTTCCCACTGCCAGAGGGCAGAGTTAGATGGGATATTGGGAAGGAATTCTCCTCTGGGAGGCTGGGCAGGCCCTGGCACAGGGTGCCCAGAGCAGCTGGGGCTGCCCCATCCCTGGAAGTGTCCAAGGCCAGGCTGGATCAAAGGAGCAACCTGGGCTGGTGGAAGGCGTCCCTGCCCATGGCAGGGGTGGCACTGGATGAGTTTTAAGGTCCCTTCCAACCCAGTCCAGTCTGGGCTTCTGTGACCTCCAACCATTCCTCAGTCACAGCCTGACACAGGGGGGTCCCAAAACTAAACTCCCAGCAGTTCTTCAGCCCTTCCATCACAGTTGTCAGTGCAGGTTTCAGCAAGTAATGGGACATCAGCAATTGCTTCCTGACCAGTGAACTCCTACCAGTGAAGAGGGGGAAGGAGCTGGGGTTTGTACCTGTGGATATTTAAGGTTCATACAGCTGCTGCTGACTGGCACTGCAGACTCCAGCACTATCCAAGCCCCCAGACAGAAGACAAAAACCGTCTAGAGACACGTGATTCTCCCTGGAAAGGCAAAGCAATGAGAAGGCTGCTGTAGATGCCCTACAAACACAGTTTGGGAACATGTATTTGAATATTCGGCACATGGAGAATGGCATGGGTGTGTTTTTGGTGAGGTCACACCATATTCCACATGAACTGGGAGAAGACAGAGGCTTGCAACAACTGTGCTCTGCTCCAGGAGCTCCCACTCTGCCAAAGAAAGAGAACTGACTGTTACAGAACCGGAGTGATATCATTTATCCAGGCAATAAATTCCTGTGGGCAGTGGTGTTGGCCGGGGGAACGAGTGGGTGGCTTTCTGACAGGCTCCTCACCCCACTGAGTCTTTAGTCTGGCTGGAGGGGGGTTCTGATGACACCCAGCAACATTCTGATGACACCCAGAAACAACTTCATTTTCCCCACCCATGGCAGGCAAAGCTCATTGAGTTTAAAAGCTCCTTGTTCAGGGCTGTGCTGATGGGTCAGGGTTGTGTCTGACGAGCTCGGTGGGGAGATTTAGAGAATCACAGGATGTGCTGAGCTGGAAGAGCATCCAAAGGAAGGCAACGGAGATGGGGAAGGGCCTTGAGGGGAAGTGTGTGAGGACACCAAGGACACTTGGTGTGTTCAGCTGGAGGAGACTGAGGGGAGACCTCACTGGGGTCTTCAGCATCCTTGGGAATGGCAGGCGCTGAGCTCTGCTCTGTGGGGACAAGGGACAGGACCCAGGGAATGGCCTGGAGCTGTGCCAGGGGCTTGGGATGGAGCTCAGGGAAAGGTTCTTCCCCCACCCAGAGGGTGGTGGGCACTGCCCAGGCTCCCCAGGGCAGTGGGCACGGCCCCAAGGCTGCCACAGCTCCAGGAGCCTTTGGACAACGGGACAGGGACAGGGTGGGATTGTTGGGGTGTCTGTGCAGGGCAAAGGGTTGGACTGGATGGTCCTTGGGGGTCCCTTCCAGCTCAGGATATTCAGTGGATACACATTTGGACAATGCTGGAGCAAAGGTTGGGATGGTTGGGGTGTCTGTGCAGGGTCAGGATTTGGACTGGATGGTCCTTGGGGGTCTCTTCCAGCTCAGGATATTCAGTGGATACACATTT
>VWZG01011053.1:5963-62650 GCA_013396735.1 Grallaria varia
AACAAAAGTGAATTTGGAACATCAGTAGGATTTTAAGTAGCAATATAAAAAATCTTCAAAAAATGTTATTCTAGAGATATGGTGACTTCAACTTCAGGAAGCCTAGAGTGTTGTCGGAATTTCATCAATTATTCCATTTAGGCTATGAAATGGGACAATGAAAACTTCATGTGATACAGCACAAGAGATTTTCTGCCAAAAAAGCTGCAAGAAATTCCGGAATCACCTGCTGGGGACTCTTCTACTATACAAAGCAATATGTTTTCATATAACTGTCCCTAACACTGAAACTTTTAGAAAAGTATCCAGGCTTGAAAAGATGCTGAATCCACTACTTCTTTTGTAGTTATTCTAAAAATTAATTGCCATCATTGTGAAAAGTGCACCCACTAACTTTGAATTTGTCTGTCTCAACAACTGGTAATGTTGGTACCTGTAGTGGGTTTTTCTAAACAAACATTGATTCATGCCAGCATAAAGACAGCATGAATAAATGAATGAGCATATCCTAAGGGAAAGATGATTATTATTCATCAGTACTCAGAGTGCTGATTAATATTTCAGGGGTATCACTCAGACTACAGAAATGAAGAAGTCATAACATAACCAATATCAGATATATTGATCAAAAACCCCAGGACAATTATTATTATTTTAAACATAATATTTTTCTCATGCTACCTATGGCTGCTCGGAGGTATATATACTTTCTTTGGTTTTATAACCACAATCAGATAAAAATATGGCTGCCAAATGTTTACAGGCAGAAGAAAGGAAAAAAAAAAGAAACAAATCATGAAGAAAAATGATAATTTAAGAAAGCAACAGAAATATTTTGCAGCAGATTTCCATCTCTTTCTGTGACTCAGACAAATTAAAATGAGAAATAACCTCAGTATGAAAGCTAGATATCTTTTATGCAATGAATTTAATAACATTCTATTTGTTGTAAATTTTTTTACTAGTATTCTGAATTACTCCACAAAACTTTTTTTCCAGAGTTACTTTCTTCTATATATTGTCAAAATTTATAAAACTTTTCTCAAATTAACTTGTTAAAAATTTCTTGTGAAAATTGATTTGAAAAATATACATAGACTTTTTTTAAACACTATGGATCCTTTTTTCTATTTTGCAAGTATTAGATAAAAAAATAAAACTAGAAAATTGGAATTGGTGCTTATTTTTACCAGGCATTGCCTTACAGAAAACTAAACACTTAACTTTTAGAAGTGAGATAAAGGCTGAAGAATGTAGAATACAGAAAATCATATGAGGGAGCATTGGAATTTTTTTCTCTGATTACTGTTCACCTGCCTAATAAGCACTTCTTTCCCAAAATACTACATTTCCAGAAAAAGAAACATCTTTATCAAGACTAGGTGGCTGGATTTCTTAGTTCATATGTTTTCAAAAGAATGTGTCTATGTATCTGTAGTTTTAGCCAAAATATATTGAAAGCAGGGCAAATTCCTCTTAAAAAACTGTTTACTGGGCATGAAAAAAATTCTTTGTTACCTCTCTCTAAACAGTAATATGCAGGAGTTAACCAGATTGGTTTTGTCCTTTGAAAGCATTTGAGTGCTGACAAAAAAGTTAAAAGATTTAAAGGATTGATTACTTCATTTTTGATATGACACTGTAAGCCTTGATGGAGTTGCACTTTGTATATCTCAGACTCCTATTTGTCTCTGTAGTCATGGCACCTTTGTTTATTTGCACTGAAAATAATATATATATATGTACATATATATATATGCATATATACACACACATACACATAGACATATTTGTACCAGGTTCTCTTTTTGGAAGACTAGTTTCATGGCCAACTCCTACAGAGCTCTGCTGCCTCATGGCAGTGGAGTCTGGCAGGGAGTCTGATCCCTTTACACTGAATGGAAAGTCTTAATATGAAGGGGTAAAAAGCAATAGATTTTCTAGTATAGATGCACTGAGAATACATTGTTTTCAACCTCCAAAGAAATAACTTTGGTTCTCAGACACTTATTGGAATTTCTCAACTTTTAGAAGAAAATTGCATGAGAAGTGACTTTTCAGGTGCACAAATACACACCATTCAATTCAAAGTCAGCAGTTTTGGCCTTTTCTTTTTTCCCTTTATTTTTTTGTTGTTTTCAAGAGGATGTTAAAAATACTTCTAGTTTATAATTAGATTTTGCTTTGAGTCTCTAAGGAATAACAACTATTTGAGTTGTAATGAAAAACAAGCACCTGGGACTAAAGAATTATTATATTCTACATTGCTTAAAATCTGAATGAGTACTTGCCGTAAAGGTGTTTGAATATCAGCCTACTTCAATCAAACATGTATTGCAGGCAAATCTCAGCAGAAACACTTGGACATAGCTGTCCAAGCTTTGGGAGCAATAGTATCCCATAGAAGCGAAACTTGGGGCCACACATGAGCCATCCACTTTCAAGGGAAGTTCCATTACAAACTGTTTTAACTTCTCCTCTGGTTCATTATTTATTTGATTTGAATTGGGTTACTAAAGCTTTGATTTCAAGAAAACGTCCCAAGCACAAATGACAATTGTGCACAACTTGTTTTAGGAATAAATCACATACATTTAGAGGTCTGTCTGTAAGAAGTTTTGTGATTAATTAATTGAAGAAATACACAAATGAAACTTCTAGTCCAAGTCCTGAGTAATTCTTCAAAGCCTTGAGGACATTGCACCTTAATTACTATTAAAAATAATATAAAAAAAAAAAATCACAAATTCTGCTAAAAATGTGTAATTTCCACCGCTCCCGCAAAGAGACCTCGAGAACTGGACCCAAATTCTTAAGGTGAATGAGCAGAAGGAGCAGAACAGACAAATACCCAGCTCTGTTGAATTTTTTATTACATGGCCAAAGTCCTGTGTAAAAGTTAACAGTAAAGGAAATTAAATTAAGTATACATAAAAACTGAGGGATATTACAGATTATGATTTTCATGCCTACAAAAAATATTTATGACAATAAATGAAGTTTTAAAAGCAGTTGTTTTATTGAAGAAACGTCATTTTTTTGTGGAACACAAAACTTGACATCCAAAGAATATGGAAAATACTACCATATTTTAAAGAAGCAGATTGTCATTGTTAAATGATCAAAAAGTCTATCAAAACCAGATGCCATGAGAAAAGTTTCCTTTGTTTTCAATTGCTTACTTTTGTTTTTGTTTGAAACAAGCAAACAAAAAATGGTGAATCCTTCCAGATAATCACAAAGTAGTTTAGGTGGAAAGGAACCTTAACAATCATTTAGTTGCAACTCCCCTGCCATAGGCAGAGACACCGTCCACTAGAGCAGGTTGCTGAAAGCCCCATTCAACCTTCCGCACTCTCAGGGATGAGGCAGACACAACTTCTCTAAGCAACCTGTGCCAGTGCCTCACCACATAAGTAATATTATGAAGAGAAATTATTTCCAAATGAAATATTTTGAGATTTGGTTGTGCGTTTTTTTGGTGTTGTTTTGTTTGTTGATTTGTGGTTTTTTGTTGTTATCATCTGGGGTTTTGGGGGATTTTTTTCTTTATTTTTCTAAGGTAAAATCAGGCAATACATTAGATTAGGAATTTAGAAGTAGCTTTTAACCTAAGGAAAAATGTGGGAAGAACTACATTTCTAGATCACCAACATCAAAAGAATTATTTTCTGGTTTATAAATGAAAGTCAGAATAGGAAGAGCAAAAAGAAATGAGATATCCCATCTTCTTGCCCATCCTGTTAAGAACAGCAAAATACATTATATTTTATGTAAAGAAAAAGTTATGAAAAGTTAGCTTTAGGATAAGCTTTCACAGGTTATTTAATGTATTAGTTCACTCTAGAGAAAAAAAATTAACACCTGGAATCTCATTCTCAGCCTCCCTTCTTCCCAGAAGTGCTCTTCCTTCCTTGGCTCTCAAGTTCCCTGTTATTCTGCTAAATTTACAACTGCAACTTCAGGCAATGTGGACCTTAGCAGCTACAGGCAGCTACAGTTGTTTTCATAATTCACAACCACAAGAACTCACCCAAGGTCAGAAGTTCTTTTGGTCTTCTTGATTCCAATGAAACACAATGTCACCGGAGCAGAGAGAAGTGACAGCAACAGTACACAAAACTCTCACGGGACCTTTCAGTTGCAAGTATAAGGGGTTTTTAGTGGACTGCTTGTGGTATTTTCATATGTGGATTTCAAACAAAATTTCACTTTACGGACATTAAAAATGTCCCTGATATTATAAGTGTGTTTCTTTGATATTGTAAATGGGCATCAGGAAAAAAACAAACAATGTTCTCTGTGGGGTGGGAAGTGAGGAGAGAGAAACAACCCACAAACTCTAATTTTGGGAGAATCTTTTATCTCTGGAAATGTGACGCACAAAAAATCTTATTGCTGCAGCTTTCTACCATCTACAGAAGACAGAATAATCCTGAGAGCTCCAAAGAGGGAATCACTGTCCTCTGTATGGATGGGGAAGGTCATTTTCACATACGTTCTCATCCATTCAGATGCTGAAAACAACATGGACTTAGAACAGAGTTAACCATCCCAGGATGCCTATTCCTAAGCATATTTGCTTTAAGTCTGCAGATAGCCTGGAAGTCTAATTCACAGAGATGCCAAACTGTTCCCCCAGTCTGTGGGATGCCTTATTTTTCATATCCTGATACTATGAGTATTCTCTCATTTCTGGATAGGCCTGTAGTAGGAAAACAGTTACTTGATGCATCATGGGTTAACTAACATAATCTTCAATTTTTCTACTGCAAGCCTATGCAAAGCTCATTGCCCCTAATTGATTTATTGATTTATTCATAATGAGAAAACAGTGCACATAAAGCAGATGCTAAACATAACGAGCCATAACTTTAAATCCAAATGGGATCAGTAGCATGGCTAACTGAAAATTATTGCTGTAATTTATTAAGATTTTAAAGGTACCATGGTGGTAGAAATTGGTTTTTCATTAATAAACTCTTTTGTGTAAGACAATAACAGGGACATCTTCTGCCCCTCAAGTATTCTGTAATGGAAGGAGGAAGAAGATTGGGTGTTTTTTTGGTAAAAGAATGAGAGTGATGAAACCCATGCAGGGTTTGCTATTTGTTCAAAGGAAACCACTAAGCCTTTTGACATGACGCACTGTAGCACAACGAAAATTCAGCACAGTGGGACTTCCCAGTGAAGAATACCTTATTTCAGGATCTCTCCTGGTTGTACTTACAGCACATGAAACTGGATTTCTTTAGTAGTCACAGCAGCCTATTCTGCACCATGGTTTTTCCTTATGTGTATTAAAAAAATAATTCTGGTTTGATTAAAGAGGGGTCTAACCTCCCAAGAGTAAACTACTGAAGGACTCAGATGCAGACATTCATTCAGCCTTAATATGGGGACCAGACAGAGAGCAGAACACATGAATTTCACTTAATAACAGGAGACAAAGCTGTGGGGCTTCTTCTAGCCCCTTTTTAATTCTACTGCATTTTAATAAAAATAAATAAATAAATTAAACAGTCATTTTCCTCCACAGTCAGTGCACCAAAGAGAATAAAAGCAGGCTGCGAGCTACAATCTAGCAAAACTCTGCTGAAAAGTACCACACAGAGAGATGTGGAAAACCCACGGACTGCAAGCAGATGGAATCTCTGAACTAAGATGGGGCTGGCAGCCTTGGCACAGGCTATGAAAGCTGAGGAGCTCCTACAGTGAGGAACCAAGGGTAGAGAGGGCAAAAGTGAACACTGAATAGTTTCAGCTTCACTCTTGAGTAAGCTGCTCACTTTTATCGTTTCTTTCTGGAAATTTAATTTAATTTATTTATTTCAGCACATACAAGTAAAGTTTCTCCCTCCCTCTTCTACAGGAAATTTTAGTAAATTACAGATAGAGATACAGAGATCCTGGTTCTTTCTCTTCATTTCATTCATTCATTGACTGATGTGGAAATAGAGCTGGGCCTTTGAAACTCAGATCTACTGCAATTTTAAGAAGAAATTCAAGTAGAAAGGGGTTTTGCTGGGTGTAATGAATCTCTTAATACTTTCAAAAAGATGCAAATACAGCAAAGGACATTCTTATAATATTTGAAATTCAAAGTCAACTTCTTTTATTTTTAACTTTATGAACATTATGATTTGGAATATCTGTAGCGCTTTTCTTATAGTAAGTCCTTGAAAAAGTATTTAGACATTTGACACCATTTGACCTGTTTGTTAACACAATATGTATAGACAGCATTATGAACAGTGAGCATTTTCAGCAAAGAAAAAAAAAAAGAAAGAAGAAAATGAAGGCAGTGCAAAGAATGAAAGGGAAAGTAAGTAACAAGGAAAAAACCCGGTACTCTAAATAAAGGGAGTTGCAGTGATTGTAGTCTCCATATTATGTAATGCAGATCAGTGTGGAATAAATATGTTTTAAAACTTATCTGTAGAAATTTTTGCACCAATAAGACCAAAGGTTATTGAAAAATAATAACAAAATGGTTTTCATCTGTCTTTAGAAGAATAATTCCCATTGTCTTAGCCTAGAATTTTTTTTTTTTTATTTTTTTTATTTTAAAGGCAGGAGGCGTTTCTCTCCATGGCTGTGAAATTGACTTTGAAGCATATTTTCAAAATAAAATTTTAAGGTTGGCATTTAGGCACGGGCTGTGGCTACCATCTCTCTTTAAATGTTGCTTTAGCAGAGACACTGAGATCCTGAGCAATTTTCTTAGAGCCTGCATATACCACTGTGGTTTTAAAGAAAACTCGTTCAAGCATTGATAAAAGACAAAAGAAAAGTACTTTCAAACTGAATATTTACATAGCACTGTCTTGTGAACTTTGTGTTGCATGTATTGTCTACCACCATAGTAATAATGATAAAAATAATCTTCATCTTCTTCACTCCCGATGTATAAATTCAGTACAGCTGGAGTGATGTTTCAGCTCTAACAGTGTCACATGTCAAACAGAAGAAAGCTGTCATTAACCGTGGATTTTGGAAGGAATATGGTTGTAGTCAGAAACAGAGTCTGTTAAGAGAAAGAGGTTAAACAAGGTAATAAATGCTTAATTCTGAAGACAGCTCAACATGGCCAGAAATTTTAAGAGTGTCAGGATTAGAAACAGCAGGCAAATACTGATTTCAGTTTAGGCTCCATCCTCCTATCTTCCAAGGCTGTTTAAGCTTCTCTACAACCTATAAAACATGTTTTTAACAGATATGATGTTCCATGGCTTTGATTGGTATTGTCTGAACAGCATGGGTACATGAAAGTTTAAATCATCTGAGAATTAGGAAGAGCTATCATACAAATGAAAAAAATTAGACATGACCTGAGGACAAGGCTAGAAGGATTGCTTTGAAAACCTAGAAATTAACTCAAATTTCCTAAACATAAGTCCAGCACCTTAACTGCAATAGCATCAGAAGTCTTGGAGCATCACTTTCTAATTAGAGCAGTAAGACTTACAGAAACTGGAGCATTTAATTATTTTTCTTTCTTTTCAGTAGAAGAATTTTACAATACTATGGAAAAACTCTGAAGATACGTTAGGAAACTCTGTCCACTCTAACTACCTTTTATCTTGCCCATGGAGGATGACGCTGAAAGATCTCAGAGAATATTTTATAGGAAGAAACGTATTTATAAGAATAGGAACACATCATAATTTCATGGAGTAATGAGACCGACTTTAATGTTATTATCTGTTATTTGCAACTGACTTAAAGCTTTATACTACCTCAGCTGATTGACATAATTGGGATCCTGTGTTCTCCATATGAAAATACATTTCTTCACATCACTGAAGCTGCAATAAGCGAGGGAGTAACACATAACACCTTTGGGCTCAAAGGAAGAAACAACAGGCTGGGATTTGAGTTGGTATTCTTTAAGTCGGTTACTTCCTCCAACACTGCATTAATTTGAACAGAAAACACAGATGAATTGAGAGATCATTAAATTCTTTTTTACTGATACCATTGCACTGACTACTGTTAGAGTATGATAATCTGAGAAGAAGGCAGTTTCCTTACCCATTATTGCAAAAGACATATGTTTATTTTTCCTGTACATAAGGGAAGATAATATGTCTTTTAAGTAGTCAAAATATTTAAAATATAATCAAATATCAGGAACCATGCCTTTATGTTTTATTTGTACTGTATAAAGTTTTTGTCTGATCAAGCTTATTGTTATTTTATTTATCCTGGTTACTTTTTCTTATCATGTGCTAACACAGATTATGCCACAATATCTTGAGAATTAATTTAGCACCTGAAATAATTCCCCAATAATCCTAGGCCAATACTTAATACAGAAAGGGGGAAATATCCACCCCTCCATCTCTCTCTCACCCCCAAATTTGTCAAAATAAAATGAGACACCAGTAGTATATCTTCCAAGATTTCTATCATGAAAGGAGGGAGAGGTATGTACATTTTTCAGCTCTCACATTGGTCTGCCTATACCCAAAAGCACAAAATTTGATTGTCTTGATCGGATCGTGCATAAAATACATATTGCATAAGACCTGGAATTGCCCAATGTTATTAAAATTATTTTGCAAAAAAATATGATTGTCAATTACTGAATCCTTCTAGCAAAGAATTGCACATATAATGATTTGATGCTGAAAACTTTTCCCTGCTTGCTAGTTATACAAATATTCATACTACTATGTTTCTTAGCTCAGAAAACACAACCACAAATGCAAGAGGGCACACCCATCTTCAAACTGCATGTTGCCTGACTCTAGATGAGGTATTTGCTAAGGTATGTGTCAGTGAGCTTTCTCAGTGTTACCAACATAGAAGCTAATCATGGGGGTGGGAGGACGACACAGGATTCACCAGATAATGTCCACCATCAATTCAGTACTGTCAAGAATAAAGATTTTTGTTTGATTCTACAACACATATATTGCAGTCTATACAATGATGTATTTATAAATAAAATCATTCCTAGGTGCATGCCATCAGTAGATGCACCTATATATATAACAATTTCTTAAAAACCAATCATAAAAAATGTATTAGTATTTACATGATTTGGTTTGGTTCATAGAGAAATTTATTGTTTTTTTTTTTTTAACTTCCAATTCTGGCTTCTTTCAGAATTTTCCTTTTTGATGGAAGTACAACACAAGCAAATATGAGAAAAATCATGATGTATCAAAATATCAAAATTTAAAATTCCCTGTACTCGGCACTGGTGGGGCCACACCTTGAGTGTCCAGCTCTGGACCCGACACTACAAGAAGGACATTGCAGTGTTATAGCGAGTCCATAGGTGGGCAACAGAGCTGATGAAGAGGCTAGAGGGGAAGTCCTGTGAAGAACAACTGGGGGAGCTGGGATTGTTTAGCCTGGACTCAGTGGGGTGGCTCAGCAGGGACCTTATGATAGTCACCTGAAAGAGGTTGTAGCCAGGTGGATGTCAATCTCTCCTTTCAGGTAACAAGTGACAGGATGAGAGGAAATGGCCTCGAGGTGCACCCAGGATGGTTTAGCTTGGATATTAGGAAAAATTTCCTCACTGAAAGGTGTATCAAGCATTGGATCAGGCTGCCCAGGGAGGTGGTTGAGTCACCATCCCTAGAGGTATTTAAAATATACCTAGAATGGCACTTAGGGATGTGGTTTAGTGGTGGACTTGGCAGTGATGGGTTATTGGTTGGACTGGATGATCTTAATGGTCTTTTCCAACCTTACTGTTTTTATTATTTTATGATTATATTGAGATCTCAAACTAACTGGAAAATGACAAGTTGTAGTTAACTAAAACTTAGTGCAGCAGATAACACATGACTATCAGGAAATTGACAGAAATAAAAAACCACTACTGATCTAGCTAACGCCTTTATCTAAGAAGTAGGATTTTGTTTGTTTGGATTTTGCTTTGGGGTTTTTGTTTGTTTGGTTTTGGGGGGGAGTGGGATGTTTATTTTAAATAGCAAGTCTTATCCATTGGATTTAGCTACACTTTGCAACTACTTCTCAGTTACATTCTGGGGTATATTTCTCTTATAACTCAGTGAGAATTTCATGTTTTCAAAACCTAAGCACAGAAGTTAGCCAAGCATATTTGATTTTTCATGCAAATTTACCCCAAATTTATCCAGAATTCACTCAAAGAAAGCAGTAGACCAAGACTCAGACTCACGCCCCCAGAGAAATATCAAAATTATCACCATGTAAATGTCAGGTGTTTTTACCAAGGCAAGCCATGGTTTTCACGGATGAGCCTGTTGTACTTCCTCTCCCTCCTTGACATATTAAACAGAGATATCAGGAATCACCAGTGCTTGTGAATTAAGTGAAGCATAACTACGTAACATCTCTGTTAGAGTAGTGCTTATTTGGCTTCAAATATAGAAAATATAAAGGCAAATTTATGTTGCTAAATGCACACTTTTCTATCGTATTTCCTTGTGGACTTTGACTTTTTCAAGAAGAAAATCAGAACCTGATCCTTCCCTTTGTCTCAGGCTGGATCTCCAGAGGACCCAATCTCTGCTTATATCCTTCTAGACAATGGCTTTGACTGTTCTGTCTTTTAATGTGAGTCCAGTTTTTAGTTTGAGACAGGAAGATTTGAGGAAAATTTTCAATGGAGGATACCATGCCTGGGACGTACAATGTCACTTATAGAGCTAACTTAGAATCATACAATCATAGATGGCTTGGGTTGGAAGGGACTATGAAAATCACTTAATTACAACCCCTTTGCCATAGGCAGGTACACTTCCACTAGACCGGGTTGCTCAAATCCTTGAGCACTGGACTTGAACACTTCCAAGGATGGGGCATCAGCATCTTCTCTGGGAACCTGTTCCAGTGCCTCACCACCCTCACAGCGAAAAATTTCTTCCTAATATCTAATCAAAACCTATACTCCTTCAGTTTAAAGCAAGTCCCTCTTGTCCTGTTGCTTCATGTCCTTGTAAAAAGTCCCTTTCCAGATTTCTTGTAGGGCCCCTTTAAGTACTGGAAGGCTACTCTAAGGTCTTATGAAGCCTTTTGTTTTCCAGGCTGAACCACCCCAACTCTCTCAGCCAGTCTTTAGAGGTGTGCTCCAGCCCTTGGCTCATCTTTGTGGCCCCCCTCTGGACTTTCTTCAGCAGGTCCATGTTTTTCTTATATTGGGGGCCTCAGAGGTGGACACAGCATTCCAGGTGAGGTCTCCTAAGAGTGGAGTTGAGCAGGAGAATCACCTTCCTTGACCTACTTCTTCTGATGCAGCCCAGGGTATGGTTGGCTTTCTGGGCTGTAAGTGCACATTGCCAAATCATGCTGAGCTTCTTGTCGACCAACAACCCCAAATCCTTGTCCTCTGGGCTACTCTCAGTCTACTGAACTTGTTTTTTTTTTGTCTGGTTTTTTTGGTTTGTTTTTTTGGTTTTTTTAAGGTGTGAAAGTCTTTCCATAGTACATTTTTCCTTCCAAAATAAAGGTCACAATATTGCTTTCTTAGGAATTCTCTGCTGATTTCTTGCTTACCCAATGACATGAAATTGTTTTCGCTTTTCAGCATACAAAGTTACTAATTGCAGGTTTGAAACACAGAGTATGGATGAACGATCTTATGGTACTTGAGGGACAGTGCAGTCAGCCTCCATAAAATAATGTATGCAATAATTCTTAGATTAACATGGAAGTAGTTTCTTCCTTGCCTAAATGATAATTATGTTGACAACATTTCCCACTTGGAAGATACAACAAAATGTATCAGCAAACAGATGTCATTGAAAAGGGCATTTCGGTGTACTTGATAATTACTCCTTTGGACAAACCATTCTTCTCTTAAAAGCCTACCTTATTTATTTCAGAGGTTATGCTAATGGATAACTTATATTAACATAGGTTTTCTACTTGATATGGTGGACATTATAATGAGACAAATACCTTTGGACAGAGGACTGCATACATGTGCCCTTCCATCTGTGATATTACCTAGGACTTCTGACTTTGGTCGACTGGTTTCTCTTAATTGCTGCTGAAAACAGAGAAGCACAGTCATTGTCTTTAGACTCTGCTATCTGGATCTTGGGAACATGAGTAAATTATGAAGAACAACAAGAAAAAACTTTTCTTAAGTTAGAATAATAATTAAAAATAAATTAAAAAGGTCTTGAAACTGTTACCTTGTCCTATATCTATATTATTGAATAAATAAATCCAGGCTTGGTGAATGAATAATGCTCAGATAATCAGTAACTTGAGGGTACTTGGAAACTAGCACTCCTCAACAAAGCAAAAAAGTAATAGTACTGACAGAAAATCTTCCCAGTTCATGAGGAAATATCATTAAAAGGTGCTAGGAAATGCAACCAGTGATTCAAGGAAACTGTGGCAAAGCACAAGCCCAAAATGTTTTGCTCTGTACTATAATCAAAGCATGTCTCAAAAAATTAGCAAGAAAAATAAGTTATGAAGATCTGTTTTTCACAACCAAATCTGCTTCAGGACAATCAAAGTCCATCATAAGTTACTCTGACTTCTTAGATCATTCCATGTAAAACATTATTTTGTAGGAATTTCAGCCTTTAATTACATTCTCCTTTGTGTTCACCAACAATATATCTGGGAACTTTTACCAGGATTTTTAAGGAAACCATAGGATTTCATACATTGTATGGTCCCCAAAGGAACATACCTTCTCCAATAAACTGTATTACTGGTTTTTTAATTGACTAATTGGTTCCAGGTAAATAAATAAATTCCAGTCTTTAGTGACTGTAGACTATTGGTAAGGAACATGGAAATCACCCTTGCAATGGTTATTCACTCTACCAAGTTTCAAATGACATCTGATGCTATAAAAAATCTAGAAAGTCGGCAGATAACTGGTTCACCAAAACCAGTCCTGAAGCTAATGTGCAAGTGTTCAACCCAAATAAGAAATTCATCCTTAGAAAATACACAAGTGTACAAATACACAAGCCATTGTCTTGTACCAGTCAGACAGCAGTTGATCAAAAGTAGAATGGTTTGTAGACATCAGTTCTGAAGATTGGAATAAGCGCTAGGAAAGAATTATATCTTTTACCAATAATGTCACAAAACATAGATTGCTCATAAATAAATAAACCGAGTATCATAGAAATGCAAAAAATATGCATAAGCAAAAACTACTCAGCTATTGAAAGTCTCCATTATGCTCATCACAAGAGTAACTTTTCAAAAGTGAACTTAGACACAATATTTTCTCTCAGTTTATTGCATAGTTTCACTGGAAGATGTTTTGTACATCATAATTTCCTATCAATAAATGTACTTGCATTAAATTCTCGGAAAATTAATCCAATCTCTTTGTTAGTTTTTAGCTGCATCCTTTCCATTTCCCTAAATCCAAATTCATAGATTTGAATGGTTACACCTTAGTTGAGCTAACAATTTTCCTGCTAATAATTATTTGAATTATTTTTTAGTGACTTGTGGAAACCATTGTATGTTAATTAAACACTTCAAGGAAACTGAGACAATATTGCATTTTTACAATAGTAAATAAACAATATATTTCATAGTACTAAAAGAACAATCTTGCAAACAGCATGTACTTAGAGTAACTATTATGAAGAACACTGGTATAATGTAATAGTTGCATAACACTATATAAACAGTTTCTGACAAGACAACTAACTTACATATATGCCCAAACACAGTCCCACCATGATGTATTCCACCGTTCATGGGTCTGATAGTGGATCGGTTGCCCCATTTCAAAGGCTGATAAGCTGTGCAGTACTTCTCCTTCCTATTCACTAAGGTATCTCTTCACATCTGTGCACAAGATACCTCTACCTACATATTTCATCTCTTCCTAACTCTGTGTCACAGCATTCATCTGGTTTTTCTTCATGGCTCAGCCCTGCTGATTTCCTTCTGCATCCTAAGAATTTCTTTTACTCGCCATCTTACTCCATAGCAAATCTGTTTCAAGTGACTAAACCATTACATAGCATTTCAGAAAGCTGTTCTTTCTTTACCAATCTCTGCCTGGATACTGTAGGCAATTCTCAGCCACCCTGACATTGTTCCAGCAACTGTCTTGCCAGCTTCTCATCTATCTGAATAATTCTTATAACTCTCAAATTTTTTAAATCCTTATGGTAAGGTGTATTTCAGTATGATTCACTTCATGCCTAAGTGGTTCTGTGCCCAGCTTTTTAAACACCATTCAAAAGCTCAATCACAGAAAGACAGAATCATACAATATTCTCAGTTGGAATCCAGGGTGAAAGCATCCAATGATGTTCTTATCTCTGGATCAAAACCTAGTTCTTGACTGAATCTGAACAACTGTATAGGAATGTAAGAGAAGAAAATGTTTCTTTATAATATTAAATCTGTGGTTAGTAAATAGTAAAAATGCATTAGCAATTTGGTAAGGAAATGATAAGAGGTATATTTGTCCATAGCTACATGAATAAAAGTTAGCTCAGTATTATAGTGGAGAAGGTATGTCCACACCTATACCATTAAGAAAAAGGATATGAAGTTTTTATTTTGCAGATAAAATGTAGGATTGTAAATAGATATTCTATGTTTCTATAAAGGGTCTGAGATGCACATATAAAAATGAATGGTGATTTTAGTGCTCAGACTCATTTAACCTGAGGTCATAATTAAATTTTGAAGGTGTCTCACTCCATAGATTTATCAATCATTTTTTATATAACTAGAATAAAATTCGTTGCCATGATGAATCTTTTTGTAGCTTTCAGATACAGTTTTCTCCTATTATGTGATCTATTTATTACTTTTGAGCTTTGATATTTTGATGTTTGTATCCAATCACATCATATTTACATGTAGCCTAATCTGCATTAATGAACTAATATATTTCTCAAGTTTTTTATAAGAGTAAAAGGGACTTTGCAAAAAATGGTTTTGCGCAGTGAAAGATCACTAGAAAATCAGGTAGACAAATGTAATCAAATCCAGGACTTGATTAAAAAGATTAATCTCCATGTCTTCATCACTTTAGCATAACATAAATTCTAGATATTTCTTTTAATTTAGTCAGTTGTTACGACTAGAAAGGACCAGACTTGTAGAATAAGTATATTTATTTCTCTTTCATACAGCAGAAAGATCTTAGCTTATGGTCACGATTAACCACATTGTAAAACTTTTAAACTCATATGTTCTAAATGCTATGTATTAGTTCCTTTTACCATGCTTACTTTGACACTGCTCTTCTGCAAATTTCTTCAAACAATTAAAAACTTTGTAATTTGTTATAATTTCAGCTCTTGTATTTAATTGATTTTCTCAAACCATAATACCATGTGACTGATGCATTGAAAAGAGGCACCACATTAGCAGGTTTTCTTCTGGAAACACTCTTTGCCAGAGAATATCAATGTCTTGCTAACTATAGGAATACTGTAAATAGAGTCTGCCTGGCACAACTGTTATGGTTAAATTTAGCATTGTTTAAAATTCACATACAGATACAGAAGCACAAGTCTATTTATTCCGTTTTGTTTCTTGAGGGGACATGTTTCAAATCTAAGCAACAACTAACAGGTGATGGTCTGGCCACATTTTAGTCATCTTTTGGCTTTACAAACAACTATTTGATGTGCAAGAGAGATCAGAACGTTCAACACTTAAGACTGTCTCTGCTGTCGATCATAGCTGCAGTACTAGCAGAAGATGCTTTTCAGATGGCAAAATTTAAAAGCTGAGGGAGAAGACATACATGCAAAATCCTTCATCTACAAAAGGGCTATATGAATATTCTCTTTCTCTCAAAAAGGCAAAGGAGAGCAGAAACTACCAGCTACAGATTTTCTAACTGATACATGCAATGAATAGCCTAGTTGTCTACAAAGAAAGGTTGAAACACAAGCAAACTGTACAAGAAAAGTCCTCTCTTGGCTTTTTTCTTGTTCATTAATGGATGTCCTCAGTACTGAAGAATTTATAGACAAGGACTGTCCTTCACAGAGAATGACTTTTAAAATTCTTTTTTCGGAAAATTATCTGATCACCTGTTTTTTCATTAGGAAAGACCCTTCATGTTCTTCACTTTCAATATGGGCTTACTTTAAATTCCACAGATCTCTTAGAATCTCTACAAAGGGCTATCAGCACCTGCTATGAGAGAACAGGTATAAGAAAACTTCCTCTCTGATGTGATGGCTACAAAAGATCTCCTGAATGTACTGATTTCTAGTTAGGAATCTAAGAAGCAAATGAAAAGAAACACTGCCTCCATGCATTACTGTTTGCACACTGCTGAGGAATTTCAATTCTCATTGAATAAACAAATCCTTGGATATTTGCAGCACACATTATTAGTTTAAAAGAAAAGAGTTAAACAACTGGTGGAGATGAACAACTGCAGTGGATTTATATTCAAGGAAGTTCCCAAATACTCGTGAGTTATGCTCACTTCTCAAGAAAATACAATGGAAGGCACAGGACATTTGGAACTAATAATGTTTTTCAAATAAAATTTCATTACAGATTAGTGTTCTATTCTGGATTCTCACACTAGTGAAGGCAAAATATCTGAATAGATGAAAAAAACCCAAACATATGAAGACTCATATTTACTTGGATATATTCTTATATTAATCAGTGATTAGAACTTCCTAAACTGGGATTGCATCCATATTGTTCTGTTGTGTAGTGATCAATATTCCCGTCTTCCATAGGTTTGACTAAGCCTTCTTTGCGTCTGTTTGTACTCTGGGACTTCAAAGAGCATATAAAAATGAGTTTCTACAGCAAAACCAAAGAAAAGTATTAATTTTTTTTTTTTTTAACATGCGGCATTACTGAGTAATTTCAATTTCTTGTAATATGGAAGTAAAACTTTTATTTACTTTCTTCACAGTATTCATTGTAAGGATTTCTATCATATTTCCCCTATTTTATATCTTTTCTGGGAAGAGGAAGACTAGTCTGCTTTGCTGTCATTCCTTTCCATTCTCTTTCACATTTCCTAGTTCTGCTGCTCCTTCCTAGGAAAACATCTAGGATTTTATTCTATAGGTGTTTAAGTGCTAGGGGGGATCTTGTTGGGGGGATCTTGTTAAGCTATTATAGGAATTCATATAATTTCAAATCTTCTTCAGTGTCCACTCTTAACAAGGGCAAAAAAAGAAACCTCCATTCTTTTTCTTTTACCAGTCCTTTCATAGTTTGTGGGTTTTGTCGGTTTTGGGTTTTTTGAGGTGTTTTTTGCATTGATTCTGAAACTGCACAGTATATTACTCTCTTGCTGAAACATATTTTCAGAGTTATTTCTGTCTTTCAAGAAGTGTGCAATCTCCATTCAGCAACTTAGATCTGAAAGACTAAAATCCTTCCTGTTTCTGTTTGACCTAATGAAATGAAAATTATCAGTTGGGTAAAATACCAAGTCTTCCTCTCTAAAAAACTAATAGTATTTCAAGTTGTTTGTGTTTATGATAGAGCAAACTGTTAAAGACATACTTTATAAAACATATTCTAAAAATTGTTGTTTTCAATAAATTACAAATCTAGTTATATTTATTACACTTTGCATACTTATAATTAAATTCTGAAATTACATATGAAAAGCAAAATAATTCTATTTTGGAACTATTTTTTTCTTAGGTCAAAGGTAAAATGTCTCTTCCACTTTTTTCTTTTTAATATAATAATGTTCTATTATTTATGTATATGGGACTATGTAAACATGTAAAACAGCGCATGATTCTATTAGTATTATTGAGTTTCCTTATTGGAGCATTACAATGCACAAGGAATCTAAAAAAGCTACATCCTTATCACCATGAACTCATCACTAATTACGCAACACTGTTTTATATTTAATTTCCTAAGCTAACTCAAAAGGCTCCATATTCCATGCTGAAACAGATTATTACTTCATACACAGAAGGAGTTACCACTCCTTTTCATGATGAAAAGTCATAAACCAGGAAAAAATGATGCAACTCTCCAAGCTGACTGGCCATGTAATTTCCTTCTTCGCTTACTTGCAGTTTCAATGTTTAATCTTCAGCAGAATTATTCAACCTTTGTCTGCTTATAAAATGTAGTAGCAAGGCAGCCTTTAACATCCCACATGTAGTTTTATCTTCAACTGGGTCTTCTATAAGGAATGCAGCTCACTCCCCCTAAAAACTTAAAAAATAAATTGATAAGAAAAAAATAGTAAATATGAGAAAAATATTTTCTTTTTTTTTGTTACTTTTGTGGTAGTGACACACATTGCTAGCAAATTCTGAGTAAGCAGAAGTATGCAACAAGGTTTACATCCATTTCTGGTCTCTCCTCTTGTATTGGTAAGGCTAGAATGCAGCCAGGAGTTATAGGAAAGCACCCCAAACACAGTGAGGATATACTCCCTCCTACAGCAGATTTTAATAGTACAACATCTGGGACTATTCAGAACTGGAAGAGTTCCAATGAGCCAACCTCCTGTCCAGCAGTATTCATGAAGTGCTCAAGACAAGCAGGACTTGCCCTCTTCTTTCTTTACAAGACTGATTAGGCTTTCGCACAAGAAGACCACCAGCAACACAGAGGAACTGTATATGAGATCCTGACTAGAGAAAAGTGGCTCTCTCAGCCCCATCCAGAGCCATCTTATCCCAAACAACGAGGATTAGAGCCCTGTCTCAGAGAATGAGTACTTACCCATACTGTGTTGCAAAGACAGGATATCATTGCTGTTGCCAGCGGTAAATATAAACCCCTAGAGCAACCAAGTAAAACTACACTCCAACAGCATGCTCCAGTATTTCCCAGCACATGCCATCAGTTCTATCAGGAGCTCTTACATGCAGCCAGAGATCATGTCTGCCGATCACTGCTGCCTTTCCTCTGACCCCAAAAGCACAAGAGAGAGGTCAAAAAAACACACAGGCAATGCACATGAAAGTACAGCTGGATATGTATGGAATCAATTAGCAGAAGCAGTTTTTATTTTCCTTATGAATCAGCCCCAGTATGCTACGTTGGAGACTGTTTTTCTATCAGAATTGGTTTGATGGAGTTTTGTTTGTTTGTTTGTTTGTTTGTTTTTTTGGGGGGGGGAGGGAATTGTGAGGTTTTTGTTTGTTTTTTTTTTTTTCCCCAGGACCAGCTTTTTGTCTTCCCTATTGTCTTGCAGTCCCTAAATTGTGTTGACAGGAGTCTTCACTAGGAGAATTGTCCCAAATTAGCTTTTATAGAGATAATCTGGCTGGTCCTGGAATGGTCATCACTCTTCAGGGATAGACAATAAAGGGTATATGAAAGTTTCCTACTCAATGCAAAGGCATGTGGGCACCTCCGTATCAGTTAAAAGCTAAATTCCCTGTAAAACCATTTCCTCAGATGGAGTGGGCAGATAGGCTACCACTGTTTGTAACAGTAAAAGGGATTTTTTAAAATATGAGTACTTGTACCTCAAAGTGAGTTCATCCCTCATGAGAAGCCTACTTTGAATAAAACTGTCTCCCATTATTTATGCCCTGTTTCAGGTCTTGCTTCCTCTTTAATATTTGTGATATTCTTCTACAAGATACCCTACAAATATTCATCTATGTAGGACATCTTGTCTTTGTCAGTGACAGATCTTTTTACAAAATAATGGCTACTTTTAAAAGCAAAAACAAGGACTCTTTGGAAGGAAAAAGTGCAGTCTTTTCTAGCTCATGAATAAACGCCAGGAGAAATCAATCAGTCAGTCCCTTGATGAAGAATATTATGCTTCTGTAAAGTGAAAAATTCAGTTTTGAAAACATTAACAAATTTTACCATAAATTTGCTGAGTACTTTAGCAGTGGAAAGCTAAGCAGGAGAAAAATGGCAGAAGCTGCTCTGAAATTTTACTTTAAATAGAAAGCATCTGCATTTCCAATGAATATAAAAAAGGCAGTCTCTGTATGCATTTTTTTTCTACTCACTGTAACACTGGAGGAATCAATACAGTAAAAAATTGAGATTGAGAGAAAGCTAGTAGAGTTAAAACTTGTTAATATACTACTTTATCAATAGGTATCTAGGTTTATTCTAAAAAAACCCTAGGTAATAAAATTCCACCGTCTTGGTCTCATTGAAGAAAACCTAGGCCAGTATGATGGTCTTAAATGTCCTACATTATAATCTCCCTATATTGGGTCAGAGTGACTGAAATGTGTTTTTGCTACATTTATTTTGTAATAAAGCAAGAACTGTATCTCCAGTTTGGTCCATCTGGCATATTTCACAAACAGCAACATCATGTTAGATACAAAAGAGAAAGGAAGGAGTATAAGCTGCATGTATTCCAATATGAATGGGGATGAAATATAAAAGAAGAAAGCAGAACAAAGCTGGGGTAGGAGAAATTAGGCAGTGCAAACACACATTATTTTGTCTCCAATGTAATTCAGTTTCTTCAATATTTTCCAACTATAAAAAGTTTTATTCAGAAAAATCTACATAATATGCCTTTTTTTTACTTCATTTTAGTATTGACATATTTTATTTGTACTGAAGATTTTAAAATTTCATTGATAATCTATAGTACAGAAGAAGTAGTAAATGAACTCTAGATTGAGTCCAAACCCTATTGCAGAGGTCATACTGCGACAATATGCTATTTTCTTTACTGTCACAAAACCACAGAAAGGCTTGGGTTGGCAGAGACCTTAAAGATAATCTAGTTCCAACCCCACTGCCATGGGGGTTTTCAGTTCCACTAAGTGGTCTTGACCCAGCTCTTCACTTACAGTCAAAGTATTCTTTGCCATTGTTATGATACTGGGATATCTACTTGCTAGAAACAACACTTAAACTCATAGACAACTTTGACAAATAAAATTCATGTATGGTCTGCTGTGATTTACATTGAAAAATAAACCAAAAATTGGTTAGTTTGAAGCTTGGTGGAACTTATATACAGTCAATAATATGTTGATTATCTCCAGAGTCAAAATATCCAGATCCTGGATTTCTGACAAATATACTGACATAGGTGGCATGAGAAGAAAGTAAAGAATATGGATGAAATATTCTCCATATCAGTAATACGAAACATTTAGGGACAAGAGCGTCTCATTAAAATAAAATAAAAAATTAAGATTNTACTTTAAAGACAAATAAATACAAATAGAATTATATAGAAAGCAACATTGTACAGGCTATGAAAGCAAAAGTAGAATTTGTAAGCTAAGTGATTAACACTGTCCACAAACAGACAGAAAGCTCAAAGCACAAAATTTAGCATGAACAATTATGAAATCCAGTAACTAAGAACATGTTCTCAGTTATCTTTCCCTCTGTTTTCCCATTTCATGAAACTTTAAACTGCATAAGCTTTATTTCTGTATCATTTCCTAATTAAAGACCCAGTAAGGGAGCAGAGCAAATAATTCAGCTGGCTTATATTTAGAGAATTATGATAGAAGCTTGTAATTCTGTTAGTGATGTAGCCTCTGTAGATACACAAATCAGTTTCCAAGGCTGTCAACACTTTTCTTGAGTGTTAAATTCATTTTTAGAGTACTGTTAAATTATGAAATACTCATTTAAAAAGGAAATATGCTTCCTGTGTTTTGGATAATGATTTTAACTGTCTATTTCACATGGACTAGTGCAAATAAATGTGACTATAAACTATTGTTAGGGAGTGAAGTTCCAAGAGAGACCTTTATTTCTCACACGTAACTAAGGAGTTTATCTAGTATTATTATCTGCAATGTGAGGACACAGAGTCAGTGCCGACGACAAATTACAAACCTAATTTGTGACTGTTGTTTCTTCTTTCATCAGAGAGGGAATAATTGTACAACGTGAGAGGAACAAGGAGGAGGTTGATGAAGCACTAAGATTTTAAAATAAATGTAGTTCATAGATAAGCAAGACATGACAAGAAGGGAGAGCTAGAACTCACCTGCTCAGAGGAAGTTCTGGCTCCCTCCATACCTTGCACTCAGGAAAAATTATTGGTAGCTCCTTTCAAGCATATCTAACACAGAAGTGATCCAGCTAAATTCATTCAGAGTTTAAACGGTTGCCAGAGCCATGAGGGTATCCTCACTCTCCTGAAGATCTGGCTGCTGACACTCAGTGTGGCCAGCTGTGAGAGCATAGCCTGTGATCCTGAGAAGGCAGCTCTGCAGGAACCTCTGCCAGGGCTGATCTCCCTTCCCCAGGAGACCCTCAGCCCGCTGTTTCACTTTCCCTTGCCCTGTAATGGATCTCAGCGGCACAGACCCTGACACAGATCTGCAGCAAAGCGGTTATTTTGGAAAGAAAGAAAAGAAGGATGTTTTATCAGAAGGAAAGGTATTGCAGAAAAGCAAGTAAGAGGAGTGCAGTGCACTTAATCAAAGCACAGGGACAGTTCAGAGCTGCAGTTTAGGCATTGAGCTCTTATTTCTGAGCTGTGTGGCAGCACAGCTATCTGTCTTATTACTTCAATGTCTCTCTTTTCTTGAGCTCACTCTAGTGTTAATTAATGATCAACATTGAATGGGATAAATGATTATCTAGACCTTCTGGTAGAGGAAAAAGCAGATAGAATACTGGTATGATTTCCTAAAATCCCCATATAAGGTAAAGAACGGAAAGAATAGAATATCCAAGGATTTCTCCCCCCCAAAAATGAAACCAAAACAACCTTAAAAAAGGTCTTTCTTATATCCAATAGACATCCACGCTTTTTCAACTTAATTTAAATTAATTTAAAATATCTGATGAAATTGCCGCAGCCATCTTAGGAAGAGCACTTAGAGTTTCAGAATGCAAGTGACCATGAGACTGAAAAGTACTGAAAAGAATGCAATTAATTTTTCTGTCGTATCAAGAGTGAAACAAGTAAACCTTAAAGAATATTTATCAGAAAAAAAATAAATCGGAATTTCACTATGAGTCCTCAAAACCAGCACAACCTCTCTCAGCAGCCTTCTGACGCTGTGCTTTTTCAGTTCCTTAAGATTTTAAGTTTTTCATATAGGTGTTTATTTATTTCTTTGGAATTCTTCAGGCAGCCCAGCTACAGTTTAAAAATGCACTTTGAACAACTTTGGTATTCCTTGTTTTATTCTCCTAAATATAAATAGGCAAATTCTTTAACCCTTATTTTTCCATTATGATACAAATGTTAATATACTATTGAGAACAAGGTTGAGAAATTCATGCAAGCTTCCAGTACTATTTAGAACCTGCATAGCTGTAGAATGTCTTCCTTTTCTATTCCTTACCCTATTATGGTACATATCTAAAATAATACAGGGACTCGTGATTTCCTTAAATTGGAAACTTAAAATTCACTATATTGAAATGCCATTTTATCAAATAGAGGTTTTTGAATAGTGAAAAATTTGTCCTTTTTTCCCCAGAAGTTTTCTTTATAGCAATGAAGTTTAACTACTAATTGCTGACCTTTCTGTATGTCTATTCTGTGTGAAGTAATTAATCAATACCACAGCCACATTTAGGGATGCCATTTGTACAGTTAAATTCAATATGTTTTGCCAGTGGCTGTTCTGGTACTGAATTAGTCGGATAGGCTAATCTAACTTGATAGGTTTTTTAACTTCATAATTTTTTTTCCTACTGACTTCACATGATGGAGACTTTCCCAGAAATGAAAGGCAAAACATATAGCTCATACAAATACTGGATGCAGACACTGTTTACACAGTTTGCTTATGTGGAAGTTCAAGGAGTGGATTCTTAGGGAATGAGGTATACATATAACATAGAATAAAATAATAAGTAACAAGCTCTAATAGCATTACTGTTAAGATGTAGATGACAGAGTATGATGGATAGATTTGCTGGGATAATTTTCTGGAAGCAATAGAAAGAAGACCTAGAAACAGTTTGTTCTTAAAAAATTGAATAATTGAACACTTTCACAGATATAATGAAAGTGATTTATAATGTGATTTTTAAGCTATTGTTATACAACAAGTAAGAAGGTTAAAATCATGTAGCATGATTCATGTAATTGCTAATACTACAGCTGAGCAATTTAAGAACAGAAATGCCACGTGAGAGAGAAAGGAAAAATATTCATACATTATACATTGTTCTCATACAAATACACGTTTCCTTTGCCTCAACTCCTTCACAGCTACTGTTTGTAAAAACTAAACATGAAGAGCTTGCACTTATTCATAAAAAAAGATCATTTTGTGACTCATTTAACTGTTCAATATCTTGGCCACCCTCTGGCCATGAAGGGTAATTTTAACGAAAGATGAATTAAGCATTTTGCACTGATCCAGTGCAAAGGTCAATTCCTTGGGGTAGCAGTGCAGGGATATTAATCATCCTTCATACTGAATAGTGGCCTTATTCTCATACGATGGCCTGTAGTTCTGTGGACTCTAGGATTTGAAGGCTAGTGAAAAGTCAAAAGACAGAATTCAGCAGCTTAATTCCAGTGCTTCATGTATTAATATATTTCCCTAAAGGCATCGAGATGAAAAACAAAGGAAAAAAGTCCACACAATATGGGTTCTTATCATGAAAATTGAAATTATACAAACATAATAGCTTTTCTATATGAAAGGGAGGGATTAGAGCTGTACAATTTATTAACAAAAGTGTTGCTATTGTCATGAGGACCTATGAACTGTAAGAGAAAAAAAAATTTATTAGTTTTTTCTCTCTGAAGTTTTTCCCCCAAAATTCTCTTCTTCATAGTAGAATACTTTACATTCCTATTCCTTTCCTAAGCTTCTCTCAGGAACTTTTATATGCATGTGATAATGTATTTTCAAATGAAGTCCGACATATGTGACTAATCAGAAAGATTCTGCCAAAAGAAAGTGCATATCTGCTTTGCTAAGACAAAAAGTGCATTCAGTAATAGGCAGCAGTAAAAACACGTTCTGTGCTCTCTTAATTGCAGTAATTACAATCAATAGCTCAAAAGGAATATAGAAAAAATTCTTTTTCTCTCACAGTTTCTCTAGCATTAGAATGCACATCTTCAGCTTGCCTCCCATGGCAGAATTTTCCAGTGTGAGCAAAAGCCTGGGTGATCATACACTTACAATTTCCTCCTACTGGAAAATTCAAGAGGGGATATCAGTTGGCAAGTAGTGCAGAAAGAACCTCTAATGTATATTTACTCCCCAGGTTCTATTACTCCCCAGCCCCAAATTCCATATAAAGGCTTTACAGGATTAGAATGTGTTCTTCTTTGTAATTAGTCTTTATAAATGTTATTAAAAATATTAAGTATCTCTTATTTATGAAAGAATTTTTTTTAAAAAATATTAGCTCTGAACTAATTTTAAATTGTAGACTCAAGATTATTTTCTTTGGCAGAGAGAAAAGTGTAGAAATATAGTTGTCCATGACAAAGTCATCATAATTTTTTGTGAAGTAACCTCGTGAAAAATTAATTGGCAAGAGCACCAACAAAATCAAACTTATGTGACCCTAACCCAGGCCCACCACAAAATTATAAAACATGAATCACTTTGCTCACTTTGGTTTGTTTTCTTCCTGCATGAATGAAAAACTTAAATATTGTATTTTGTGCTGAATAAAATGTTTGACTTGAAAAAAAAGAACTTAACTAGAAATATTTAGGTAATACTGCACAGAGAAGACTCACTGTCCAGCCCTTCCAGTAAAGTCAAAGAATAGGCTAACATCTCAAATCTGACAGACTGTTATACATGAACAAAATCAAACATGTTTTGGTAGATAGTAATTAAAGTGTGGCTGCAAAAGCATTATCCATCTTACTACCCCTACTAAGATATTGGGGTAAACAGCCAGGAAATTGTAATGGGCTCCATAATTATAGCAGACGCCCTGAAAGTAGATGCACAGGATGATCTTAGAGGCCCCACAGGTACAAACACAGGTAGCTTTAGATGTTTTCGAACATAACAAAAGTAAATCTTACAATAAGCTATATTGGGTCTTGCTGAGATGGAGTTAAGCTTTTCCACAGCAGCCCTCATAGCGCTGTTGTTTGTACTGGTAGCTAGAAGGGTGTTGGTAACCCTCCAGTGGTTTGGCTACTGCTGAGCCGTTCTGCCCCAGCGTCAGCACTGCCTTGCCAACAGTCCATGCCCTAAAGGCCAGAAGGTGGGGGTGGGCAAAATCTTGCGCGGGAATACGACCAGAACAGCTGACCAAAATTAATCAAAGGGATATTCATACCATATGACATCTGCTCAGGCAAAAATACTAAGAACAGGAGAAGAAAGGCAGGGCCGTTCGCTATTTACAACATCTACCCTGCAGTGCCACTGCTACATGTGATGAAGCCTTGCTTCCTGGGAAGTGGCTGGAAATTGTTTGCTGATGGGAAAGAGAGTATGAAATCCTCATGCTTCAGTAAACTGCCTTAGCTCAACGTACAAGTCGTTATCCATCTTACCTTCTCTCTCCTGTCCAGCTGAGAAGGGGGAATGATAGAGTAGCTTGGTGGGCACCTGGCATGCAGCCAAGATCAGCCCACCACATGGGGACACATCCATGGCTCAGCCTCTAGTTATGCATTAGAAAGCTGCACCCTAAGAGATGTTGAAAAGAAAAAGGACCTTACTATTGATGGAATGTATACTATTGTAGAGGGGTCACATAATTTGATTTTCTTTAGAATTGTGTAACAACATATAAAAGCTCCCCATAAGTAGGAGCATAGGCCAAGCTGTGTTTAGGCATATATGAATCTGCAACAAAATCTATCACTTAGGCACTCATGTTCATTCAGAAGGTCCTGCTCACAGTATGTGGTTGGAATTTTGACACAAGGCACAAAGAACAGCTGTACAAGTATGACAAACCAAATTTCATTTATGTGGAGGAACAGGAGAGCTGAACCAAAATCACATTTAGTCAGTGTGAGCATCTCATCACTGCATATTAGAGTAATTACATTTCATGGCTTCCTTCTGAAACCTAATGAATATTTTAAGCACTATATACATTTTTGTATTGGAGAACAATACCTACTTTGCAGAAGGATGATTTACAAACCCCTTTGGGGATACCTAATAAATATTCCTTGTGTCTTCAACTATTTTTATTGAACATTCAGCATCTATTGAATCAAATTCATTATGCTCTATTCATCTTTATAATTTGTGATATAATTGCTCATTTACTTGGCTTTTAAGATAAATGATCTGAAACAAAAGGGTAGCAAAAAACTAATTTTGCAACATGCTAATTTTTTATAGGTTGCTCTTATAGATATGGTGTCATTTTTGTTTAGACTAAAATTATTTGACAAATTCAGCTAAACTCTATGGATAGTTTCACCTGTACTTCAAAATCCTATTTTTATGACAAAGTGCTTCAAATTTTTTTAAAGCTGACAGTTTACCCAAATTCAAATTTTGGATCACATCATTAGTGGTGTGGTCCAGAATGAAAACTGTACAAAAAGGTCATTGTACTCTATATCTAGGCTTCAGATCCCTATTCATTACCCATTTCTTTCTTAGATCTTTTGTTTCTAAATACTTTTATTTTAATATGTTAAATATTAATGAGCAAACAAAATTTCAGGACTTCACAGAATATTCTGAGTTGGAAGTGACCCACGAAGATCGAGTCCAACTCTTAAGTGAATGGCCCATACGTGGGTCAAACCCACAGGGCTTTGTTGTTATTAGCACTGTGCTCTAACCAGCTGAGTTAATCTCAGTGCTGTTTATTTCCATGTAGAGATTTTACTTGGGATACGTGTCTGAATAATTAATAACTCTGGAAAGAGAGGCAAACCCGGTAATTTTAATGTATCTAAACTGAAAATACTAATCTCTGAGATAAACAAGGAAAAGAAACATTAGTACCCAAACACCCAAAAAACAGAATACAGGTATTACAGTTGCCAGAGACATAACCAGAGAAAGTTATTCCCATATAACTTCTCTGCAGCTTGTTCACTCAGCTCAAAGGAACAGCTTCATACAAAATATTTGTTAGTAATAGCATACAATAAGGGATGAAAGAATGAAGTCTTTCCAAGGTTTTACAAGAGAAGCAAAAAATCTAGATGTATCAAACCAGTTGTTTGCTGATTTGTGGTTTGCCTATTTTTTACTGGAATCCTTTTTCTCCGTTTTCCCTGACCTAACTGCTAGTCTGTAATGCTTTAACTAAGTGTAATGAAAATTAAATATATATATGCTTTATCCAGGAAAGTTCATTGCAATATTATCTACACAACTTAAGTACTTGCATCGCCTAGGGATGCACTGTAATATAATATGGATAATCATAAAATCAAAATTATACATAATTATCTCATTTGTGTTTTTTTTTAATTTCCAAGAAGAAAGTATTCCAGACTTAAAAAAAAAAAAAATAAAGACCCCATAAAAAACACATACAAAACCCAAACAAGCAACAACAACTTTTACTGTTTTTTACTGTTTTACATGAATGATCATATATACTATGGAAGAAAGAGAGGAGCATTTCTAATATTAATGATTTTATGGATGATCATATATTGATTTCTAAGATTCTTAACTTTACAAAAAATACCTTTATGTTAATTCAGGCTTTAATGGAACAACAATAATTTACAAAGAAATTAATCTTAGAAGACTATTCTCAACTAACTACCTTTGCAGAACTTTATTTCAAGGTTCTACTACTCGTCAGGTTTCACAATATGGTAAAAAGAAAAAAAAAAAAAAAAGAAGCAGCTAGTTTCTTCAGGACTAGACTAATCTTGAAAAGTGTAATATTAATTCTTTTTAATTCTTTTACTACTTATGATTATTTCTCATCTTATGAAACAAATTATCTATATTTCTATGTTGCCAGATAATTTCTGTGAGTAATTTTCATTGTAGGCTGCTTGCAGAAAATATTCAGTAATCGTATTTTGAAAATTATTCCCTTTCTGTTGAAGTGACACATAACAGTTTCCACAGTGCACAGACGCGTTCTTTTCATACCATGACTGGAATAATGCTATATAAATTTCATCTGCAAAAATTTACTATAAGAATTTTAAAATAGTATTTTGTGAATTGTATATCAAGTTAACATATACATTATTATTTCATTTTTCCCCCACTAATGAATTAAAATTGTGAGATAGATAAACTTCAAAAGATACATTTATTTTTACCATCAGATTAAGCACTTTGTTAAATTCCTCTTTGGGAATATGGGAATATGTTAAATTCCACTTTGGGAATATATAAAGGACTATGTGGTGCTTAATCTTGATAGTGGAACTGCAACTAAAGAAAACAAACTGGGAAATTTGGAAAAATATTCAAAACAATATTTTATGCAACTTACTGAATATAAATATAGAAAACAATAAAATCTTGAGAATATTGAAGCTATGTGGGATTCTCTCTGTATGGAAATGGAAGTTTTAAAACCTTTTATCTATATTGTTAGCATCAACTGTAAACAATTAGTAATTTCACTATTCTACAAGTGTGATTTTTTTTTTCATAATTCTTAAGGTAGTGGGTCCAATGCTACCATCTTGTGAGACGAGAATAGAGTTAAAATCCAGGTGGTGTTAATAAAGTGAGAAACGATCTTTTCAATAGTCTGGATAAATATAAATGACAGAATGAACTGTAGATTAATCACTTAATATAACACCCAATTTGTTTAATCATTTATTCACATTTGAAAAAAAAATAGCTTGAAAAAAAACAGCCACAAAAAAAAAAAAAGAAAAAAAAAAGAAAAAAAAAAGAAAAGTCCAAAACATCTCACTGTACTTTAACATGTATTTCTGACAATGGGGAGACATTGAATAGAAGATGAACACTTAGAAGTATGTAATATTTAAAGCTAAAATGAAATGGAAAAATGCACGAATCTGTTGCAGTCACAGAAAACAGAGATGTGAAATGCAAAATGGCTCTCCAAAATTAAATCCCATGACTCACAATACTCTAGTTACAGTAAGGTTTGCTGAAAGATAGCCTTGTCGTTTGTTGAGGTGTGACGAGTGAGCAAAGGGAAGCATACTCAAATGATATTAAACAGCAGTTTTTTGAAATAGCACAATCTATTGCCTCAGGTCTCGGCAACCAGCTAAGCTGAGAAGGGTAACAGAAAACCTGTGTCCAAACAAGGGCAGAAAGCTTGGGAGGCTCAGGCGTACAAACTAGCACTTGTTTCTCCTCCCCCTGCCTGAGTCCAAAGGTGCTGCTAGCTCATCAAACCTTGTCTTGCCCTTAGTCATCCAGTAGAACTTCCAGCTCCTGGCATCCCTTTGATTAATAGGAAGCAGGTGGTGTCTTAAGGATGGCTATTAATCTCCTCAGAAGACGAAAGTAAGTGGAGGAGCTGAGCAACGCTTTGTAATTACCAATTCATACACGCCCTTCCTGAGGATAAAAGAAGTATCAACTTTTCCTACTCTGAAGATGGATTAATTTGAATTGATACATCATAATTCATAAATTAATAAAGCTATTGTAGAAAAGTCTCAACAAATCTGCTTGTTTAAACCTGCTTGTTTAGAAACACTTGGAAATATGAATCTGACTTTCTGCTAGACTGTACTTGTAGATTGATAGGCTGGATAGCAAAAGACCATTTCGGAGATCTTGTCTGTACTGCACCATAGTGCCTTTTTCTTTTTTTTTTTTTTAAACTCTTTTTTTCCTTCCGACTGATTTTCACTTCAGGAAGTAATTACGTTCTAAAAACACCAATAAGAACTATTTTAGGCCACCTCTGTTCTTAAAGCAGTCTTATTACAGTTTTGTACTTCTAAGCATATGTTGAAAGCATTACAGTAAAAATTGTTACGTTCTTATCAGTGGTTGGCATAGTTCACTATTTATGGATACTGGAAGAATGAGAGGAATAATGAGATTCAATGATCGACAAGCTAACAGAAAATGAATTAATTCAATCTAACTGTGTAGTTTTATAGCCTATTTTATACTGCATACTAAATATTACAATCTCTTTCTAAGAGATGAAAGCGGAACCCGAGAAGATAGATTGACAAATCAAATGGGGAAAAGATATCTCATGAAAGGTTTTGCCACTTTAATGATTTTTGTTTATCATAGTGGGAACAAACTCTGAGCTTTACAAATTTGGAAGAAAAAACAAGAAAAGCATCACAGCTGCAGCACTTGCAACAACTGGATAATAAACCAGTGATTTAAGCACTAGGAAGTTGAACTTCGGTTTCTTATATCCTCTATATAAAATTATACTTCAAATTTATGTAACTGGAGGATGCTACAATAATGCATTCTAAATTCTTGTGGGCTACACAAGAATTGGTCTAGTGGTTTGCAGTGATTACTTTTCCTATGATGTGAAATGAGAAGGGAGGAAAACTGTAAGCTCAATTGCTCTGGTGTGGCAAAAATGGTTTTAAGTTCCAAATTATGTAGGAATGCCCAATATTAGGAACCATATAGACACCAAAATAAAACATTTCAGGCCTTTATTCCTATATTCCTAATGAAATTAGAAGCGGCTGGTGTGTTAATTGCCAGGTTTTACAGCAAAGCTTTTACAAAAGTACTTTTCACAGCCTAATCTGCCCTCTTCAGCAAGTTATAAAGGGCTTAGTGTACAAACTATTTCCAGATTTACTACCTGGTGTGTCTCATAGGCAGACAGAAGTGCAGAGCTGACCTGTATATCTGTTTGACGGATATTTCATGGGCAGCAATCTTATCATTAGTATATAAATTTAGAGTTGCAGAATTAATAACATCAATAAGGAAAGGTTATCACTATGACGTTTAAACACTTTGATTTAGTGAATGTACGACCACTTCAAGATACTTTAACATTCTTTATATTTTACATCTCTCGTCCATTGTTTATTGGAAGAGATTTTCTGCTTTCCTAACATATCCTTCCTCTGTGGCCCTCAGTTTATCTCCCCAAAAACTACTTTCTAAAGGATTTTTCAGTGGGAGTTATGTGAGACTCTCTATTACACTCCATGAGCTAAGTTATTTTTCTTTAGAAACACGTCAGTTTATTCTTTCTTCCTTTGTGAATCTTTCTTTCATTTTCTTATACTCAGAGCAAACTACAGACCTTAAATATTTTAAGCATCGCTAAATCCAGGCAAGTACCCACATCCAAGATCAATAATGTTACAAGGTGACAGTAAATGCAATACACTCAAGACCTTGTAAATATTTTAAATCTGTTTCTGAAGATTTGAAAACATTTGATGCTAATGCTGGAAGTAGTGAAAGGCCATCAGAAAGAGAACTGGGGCTGCCATCATTAAGTAGCAAGACTTTGCAGTCTTTGTGATAGTGTTGAAATAGTTCTGAGTGTCTCAGATATGAATTTCTTTGTGTTCTGTTTTGGAACTTCAGGCTCTTGATAAAACAAAAAGAAACCAAACATCTTGATCGTAGAGAAAACAAAGGACTAAGGGAAAGCAATGATAGCACTGAAGGAAAACTTGAGAGATGGTAATATAGAATTAAGAGTTCTTATTAAAGGCTAACTAAAGATGTCTTACAACTGATGAAATGACCCTTATGCTAAAGAAAAACATGCTGAGAATAGATAAGGGGAAAAAACCTTTCCAAGCAGGAGAAATTCAGCAAAAGTATTCCCATAAAGAGACATCGGCACTGGGGATGCTTACAAAGTAAAAGAGTTGAAGGGAAAAGCTCAGGGAAAACTCTGTGAAATCCTGCTGCTCCCAGCCAGTATGGCAACCACAGAGAAATCCTCAAGTAGGGCAAGGCAAGTTCCTTCCCAAGGATCAGCATCAAAGTACAGACCAGACTACTACTAGCTTTGTAGAAATGAAGAGGCTTTCCCGATTCTCCGTATCATCTTAAATAAATATCCTTCATTGCTTTCATAAGATAACACTCTGCATTCTTATAGAATGAAATATAGGAAAAAAGTGAACCTCTTCTAGCAACTATAGAGCCACTGCATTTTATTCCCCCCTACTCTGGTTTGCTTTCCTTATTGTACCTAAAGGTTTCATGTTAATTTTGTCAACCTTGAGAAATTATTCCTCTAAAATTATAGCTCCAGATATGCCCCTAGGCATATTTCTGTGCTACTTACTTTCAGTCAAGCACTTTATTTTTGAGACTTTCACAGTTGATATTGGTTTGGTACAGAAAGTACTGAAGAATTTTGTAACCATAGGAACTGAGTTAAAGACAAAACATCTGCCTTAACAAAAAACTGGTTTTGTTGGGGTTTTTTTATTTCTGGTTATATAAAAAGAAAAAAATTGTATATATTCATCTCTGCTTTTTTCTTCCAATGATCAGGAAGTAGAGGGAAGGGGCAGAAGCATGGAGAAAATACAAATACAAATACACTTTAAGATAGTTTCAACCTATCTAAAAAAATGAAGCACAAGAAGTCAATCCGAATTTACTATGATTTGTAAACTGAATATTTTAAGGCACAATCTAGGACTTTTACGTGGTCTGAGTCCATATAGTCTTTGTCATCTTTGCAAAGTCACATTTCCAAAGCTGTTGATTTTTATTTCTTTTTGCTTTATAATATATGATAAAGAAATCTTTTTTTTGTTTGTTTGTTTTGAGCTTTTTTTTAAAACTAGTATTTGAAGAAATGGTGATGGTACGATTTCACTCAAAACTCAATACTCCACTGTGTATGTGCCAGTTGAATTTTACAACAAAAGCAAAGAAACACCTTTGAAATCATATTTCCACTCCTAAGCTGACCTTTAAATGTACCATTTTATTACGCAAACATCAGCAGATAAAATTAACCAAAGTTTTCTTGCCTTGTGCAAGCAAATCTTGATTACTTGCCTCTCTGTAAAGCTGCACCTCAGTATAATAATTGATGTTTTTCTTCTTATCACTTTTAGAAACCAAAAATGGTGTGTTCTGCTATAAATCATATTCACTGCTGCATTTCACGTTAATGCATGGCAGCAGAACCCCAACATGATTGGTACAATCTGTTATTTACAGATATGTTGCAACACACAGGTGGCAACCTACTTTTTGCACTCTAAGAGAAAAAGAGACCTCCTTCACGCCTTACTACATCTTCAGTAATGTTCTAGAAATTATACTAATGCTAGGAGAATTCATTTTTTCTCACTTACAGTAAACTTTGATTCTGTAATAATGACTTATATAGTTTTTTTGTATAAATTATCAGATGGGACTTAGCTCAACTATCTGTGTCAGAATGAAAGAATAATACAAAAAAACCACTAAGAGAAGTTACTTTGTAAAAAGTATGTAATTCCATATTTTTCTCATTTGCTGACTCACTATACATGGCAAATTTTCTCTGCTTAGGAAGGAAATTATAACGAATGTCTTTTTATTAGTAGCAGAAGTGTTGTAGAGTAACACAAGAACATGCAGGAAATCAATGGCAGATGTTTATTCCCAGTTTCATTAATAGTGAAATGCAATCAAAACTATTAATTCCTCCTATACCACACAATCCTATCTGTCTGAATTGCATAGTGACCAGCAACATTTGCCATAGATCTGGGATTAATTATTGGTGGAAGTGATTTGAGTCTGAACTGGGAGACAATATATTGAAGACATTTCAGCTATTTCTCCCTTAGATTGGAACTCTTTAACTCATGTGAACTTGTAGTTATATGGAAGTGGAATTTTTGGAAGCTGTTTTGAAGAATACTGCAGGTAAAAATATCTAGATTTTGTAAGAGACCAAAGACATCACTGTATGAATAATTCACAACATCACAATAATGTGCAATACTTTATTTGATTTTTTTAAATATTGACTTTTATACAAATTGATGAAATACTGTCTTCAGCAGCCTTCATTATTTTTCTGCATTATATGAATTCATTAAAATAGGAATTTGATTCAACCTAATACTCCATCAGAATTTTCCTGTAATAAAATACTTTTTCTCAAAACAATGAGGCAAAGACTTTAATTTTTAAAGTAGTTCATTCCACTTAGGAATATCATGAGCTGATAAAAGCACTGCTTTTGGTAAAATTGAGGGTGAAAAGGTAAAGTGATATCAAATACATATTTCCTGAGTAAGATCTATTAAATAACAGAACAATCTCACCAGGGTAGTGCCAAGATTTGTGTCACTTGGCGCATTTTAAGTAACTTAGAAAAAACAACTGTAATATTTTCTTTCATTTAAAGAATGCACTAAGTATTTTACCCTGTTATTTTCATCCAGTTTCTGTTTTTGTACTGTTCTACTTGTTAATTTCATTTGCTGTGATTGATCTATATAGAGAGCTGTGTGGGTTCCATTTGTAAAATATTTCTGCAATGGAAACCTGCATAGCAGAACTCAAAAGCATTTTTTAAAAAAGCATAAAAAATAGCTTTCATCCTCTTTCCCTTCTTTAAATAAGAATTTCCATGGAGAGAAATTGAAATAGAATTAATCAAACCAGAAGAACCTCCTTCAGACAAGAAAGCTGAGAGCATGTTGGCTTTGTGATGCAGTGAGAACACAAAAAGTGTTCTCTGCTCCTGCTGAGGCTCCTGATGGTGTCTCTTCTGATGCCAAACTGGCTGTTACCACCACATAGTCTGCTGTTGGTGCTGTTTCATGTGTTTGTATGAAGGGCCAAGGGCACATATTGTCTTGTGCCAAGAGAGGAATAAAGCAGTTTGGGAAAGCAAACGATATAACTACCAGTGCAGAAGACCAATAAACTCTGCCAATTACTCTTTGGCACCAAGGACTGAGAAGAGGAATAATAATAATAATAATAAAAGGCATAATGCCATAAATTCGGAACAAGTTTTGAACTTTGTGAGAATCATGGGAAAATGTCAAATAGATCACATTAGAGATTTTCACCAGATTACAGACAAAACTTTGGTATCCATAATGAACAAGTATTTAGTTGTAATTGCCACATTAAAATGACATATAAAGAAAAAAATATGAAGCAGAATATGTTCAGTAGTATAATTTTTAAAACCCTTTATACATTTAGAGCCAATGCAAGGTGTGATGTTTTGCTCAGACATTCAATAGTTCATTCACTAACTCAACAGTTATTAAATGATAGCACTACAAGTTGCAGTCACAAATATTATCTCCTGGTTCTGGAGAAATCTACTATGGATGTGAGAAAATAGGCCAACTATTTACAAGCAAAGCCAAGTTGCCATCTGGGACTGCCAAAAGTAGAGCCCAATTAGTGAAATCTGATGTTTTACTGGGGTGTAGGCACCAAACTATGGAAACCTAACCTTCATTTCATGCAGGTCACAAAACAAGAGTCTGGTAATAAAGCAGCTATATAGTTGAGTTAAACTCATTAGCTTCTTACATAGTAATCTTTATATCCCGTAGTTTAATCTCTGAAGTGTCTTGTTCATTAAGATTCTTTTCATTGACACTTAGTTGTAAATATTAATGAATAAAAGTACAATGCATTCTTGATATTTATTAATATATATGAAATTGAATCGTACCATATTTGCCAAAAAAATCCTTGTGCACAGGTCTATATTATGTATAACTTCAACCATTAAACAGACTTTTCAAGTTGGAATTCAGCTTTTATTATAGCATGAAGTCAAGAATTAGTCAAGAGTTCAAAACCACAAATGACATAGCATCTTTACTATAGTATTAGCCACTGCCAAATCTGGTAGATCTTCTAAAGGAAAAAAAAAAAAAAAAAATAAATTAGTCAGGTCAGCACTTACACAGAGGAACAGGTTTTAAATACCTACCCTGTAGGAAAAAGTGGTGTAGGATCTTCTAAAAAGATCATATTATGCAACGTCTGAAGATTTGCACTTCCAAGTATATCTTGACCTTTAGCCAAACATTCATTAGCAAACCAAAGAAAAGAATGACATTTTCTTATTCAGTGATAACCAGCTGTTGTAACAGGAAGGTGGCAGCTGGAGTTCTCCCATCCAGGTACAGACAGGGCTCCGCCTCTTTCAGCTTGTAGCATGCGGCAGGTTTCCAACTGACTGTGATCAGTGGTAGTAGTGTTCAAAATTGCAGCTTCTATAACAAATACTGCCAACCTTGCTTACAGAAATTTACCCTGTTAGCTATATCCCTATGGAAAACATGCTAACTTGGGACAGAAGAAACATGGACAGCTCTTTTGCAAGTTCCATAGAGACGAGATGTTGATTTTCATCTCCTTAGTCTGTTTCACACAAGCCAATAGCTCCTCTACAGGAAACTGAAGTTCACAGAGATACAAATACCAGACTTGATTAGGTATTGTAATTAATTTGACACTGCAATTTCTAAAGGATTTCCTAAGTGTGCTGTCAGAAAGTGGTATTGGCATTTCACGTTTACTTTTGTTTACCGTTTACTTTAGATATTTGATTCCTTTAGGCTGTGTGCCAGATGTATATCCTATCATGGTAACTCTTTATGATGATGAAAAATGCTGTCATGTTTTAGTTCAGACAACCTGAGTGTGCTCTGACAACAATGTCACAAGTTTGGGCTGGTGAAGGAGAAGCAGAGAAGACAATACAGTAACAACTGCAAATTTTTATGAAAAAAAATCAGTTCTCTGTAATGCACTCTTATGGCAACCTCAATTATCAAATTTTACTCATGAAAATCAATTCATAAATAACATTATTAGCAAATTCAAACAGCAATACATTGTCTTCAAAGTAAATGACAACTCTGATTTTCATCAATCTTATTACAAAAGACAGTCCTTAGTTATATTCAGGTCTGTCAGTTACTTCTCTTTACCACCACTATGTTAATTGAAAATAAAGATTACCCTATTTAACTAACATGATTATGAAAAAAATTATAGAAGTTAATGATTTAATGCTAAATTTTTTAAAAAGCGTTACCCCTGGTAAAGCAGTTTAAATAGGAATTTCCTTCTTAAATTGTGCTTGCATAAGGCAATCTTATGCCTTATGCAGGAGTTGACGTTCATTTAAAAAATAGGTAAGAAGTGTGTACTGTGTTACTTCCAAGGGCCGCTTGTTTTTCTGAAGCCTAATATCAATGTATAAAATAGGAATCTGTGATACTGTAAAATCTGATTTTTCAATACCACCGTGCTATGTTTTGTGAAGTGAGAAGAAATGATTTTTATATAAAGCAAAAGAAGTACTTATGCCAGTAATGTCCAAACAATATGGAAAAAACTAAAATAAACTGAGCAAAGAACACTTCCCAAAATTAATTCTACTTTCACCACTTCATGAGTTGTTGGAAGAAAAAAAAAATCAAAGAAATTTCAGGAATGTTTATTAAATTAAGATTTGATTCATATACTTAATTATTAGCATTATTGAATATTCATTCAAGTAGGATCTTTGCATGAGTAACTTATCACTTTGTCCTTCATGCTGTTATGAAACAGTACCAGAGATACAACTTCTTCATTACAAAATTTGTGTAGCCTGAAGTCTCAACAGTTTTTGAGACTTAAAATTTCAAAATAGTGTTTTAAATCAGTTTTTTAAATCAAATTCCTTTTGTCCAGGTGACAATAAATACTTTGAACAATGTTAATTAAGATTTTTTAAAAATTAAATATCAATTCAATGCAATATAACATGACTTTGAAAAGAATCATGATTCATGTCCCTGAAGGAACTGTGAGCCTTTTATATCTATATTTTGCAGTCCATAGTAGTACAAATCAAAAACTGAAGTCAAAAGGGTTTTCTTACAGCATTTATTACAGTTAAAAATATTGACATTAGCCAATGTAAAGCATGAATCTGAAATTAGATCTAAACATGCAAAGATAACATACTTTCACAGAGGTATATCAAAAGTCTATCAAATTCACCTTTTGTTTACAGTTTTATCCAGATGAAACATAACATGCCTTTTGAGCATTTGAACCAAATGATAAAAACTCTTTGTGATTCTCCATTATAGTTACTGCATGTTCATGCTTTATTCATTACACGCTTAGTGATGTGTGTTTGCTTCTCTTTGTGCTTTTGACAAGTTTAGGCCTCTTCTGGTCAAAACCTTGGGAATGCTGCCAGCAGAGGAGCAGTGTAAATCTGAGATTTAATAAGATGCAAGTTCATTTGTGCATATGTATAGACACCCACGCAAACTAATGATAATATCAATTATCAGAATATAGGCTTGAGAGAAAAGTCCTCATCAGCTCAGCCTTCCCTTCTAAAACACAGACTGTTTTGAAGAGATCTAGTGATAAATGCAGTCCTGTCAAATTGTCACTACCCTACTAAAAATCCAAGATATTTTTCTTTGTTTGATGCTGATAATGATTATGATGATGGACTCAGGCATCTATGAAATGTAATATCCTGTGTTTTTATCTCCTTGTTCAGTTTTTCACAGAGTCAGACAGAACCCATCATATTCCTTTAATTCTGCACAAAATAAAACACACAGCAGCACACAAGGGCGGCTAAAGACTCAGGTCATGGTAGCAAATGTTACATAGTGAAGCACCAGCTGCTGAGCTGGACATACATTAACTATTCAGATGTTAGGTTCAGGCCTCTCATGTACAGATGCAGCATATGAGCACTATGATCTTGGCATCTCAAAGTCTTGGTTGAACACAAGGAGTATCTTGGTGGGACCGCAGGATGAATTTCAAACTCAAATATAAATAACATCTATACATGTCAAAATATGAACTCACTCTTCATTCACTGCTCCCTTTTTCTTTCATTTTCTGCTTTTTCTTTTTCCTGATAATGGCCATGAGTCAATTAATTGTGCTCTTTTTTAAACAGAAATATATATGCAGATCTGTAATTTCATTTGAATTTCAATTCAAATAAAATCCTTTAGATTTTACTGATCAAAGTGATAATCAAATATTAAAACTATTTTAGAAGTAAAGAAAACCTGATTTTAATTCAGTTCTGCTACTTTGCCTTCATCTTTAAGGATTTTTTTTTAGTGCAACAAAAAACATTAAAACACCTTTTATAACATAGACATTAATAACATATGCTGGGTGATACTGTTGCCAATGCTAGAAACCTGTGCATTTCTGTAACTGTGAATTATGCATAATCATCTTGATCCTCGTTCTAAAACCATGCTGGCTTGCAGCTATTTACACCCAAACAAGTCTATCATTTTGTTTTGTATAATCCAGCAAATCATTATGTCTCCAGCATGAATAGTGCTCACCAAGTTCTTGACAAGCAGATTCAGGTTCTCTTTCATGTTTCAAATTTTTATGTACATTTTAAATATTTAACACTATATATGCTGATTATTCTGGATATGAAAAGGGAATATCTTCACAGAGCATTAGCAGTTGCTTTAGCTCTGATGCCTCTTTTCTCATAAAAGCACGATTGTGGCCTCATCACTCATGCAGAATATCTTTCTCAACAGAATGTCAGAGCCAGGAATTGATATAATGTCCACATTCAGTATGATAGTTCTTGATACCTATTCTCATACAATAGACCATCAACAGAATATGAATATGGAGTGACTAAAGACCAACATATTTAGTAAAAATCTGTAATCGAGAGCTGTCAGATACAAGACTTTTCCAAAAACCTGCCATACCCATTTTCCTCAACTCCATAATAGGTGATAATACATGAACATAGTAATATTGGTTTACAAACTATAAAGAAAATAAGTGTCTTGCTGTTTTGGGTGTTCTAAGATCACTCCTGACTACTTGATGGCTACTGATTTTGATTTAAAGATGTTAATTTTGACCGTGGCGTGGCAATGTGCTTAAAATGAGCTGAGTGCAGCAAGGAGGGGAGTGATAGAGCAGTTTTGCTGGGCACCTGGAATCCAGTCAATGTCAAACCACCACAAGCGCATACTCTAAATATCTAAAATTCTTTCAGCCTTGAAAGAAGAAACTGAGCTGGCTTAAGCAGTTTTACAACTCAGTAAAAAGGCATCCTCTTTTTTTTTTTTTTTTTTTAATAAAGATTATATAACTCCTTATTTAACGTCCTTTCTGTTCCAAGTACTCAATGCTTCTAATTTCTTGTTTAGAGCTAGAACATGTATTATAACTAAGAAGTTTGTTGACAATCATGATTTACACATGATTAGTTAGCAGAGAGGACAGTAAAATCCAGCAGCTCCTTTAATGTAAAATAATATCCATTATGTTTTAGTTGTCACAGAACCACTATGCTATTTTGGACCTGAAGAAGGAATCATTGCACACAATGACAAGAATTTACGCTTTCTTACATCACAGAGTATTTTCATTGGCTTCACTTGAACTTCAGACCTTATTCTAAAGCCATATTTGCACATTGCCTATGATCAAAGGCTTACTGAAATGAGTAAAGACTGAAATTCTAAATCCAAATGCCTAAGAAAGATAAATGGAAAGAAGCCAAAAGATCTTTGTTTATTCTGAGTAGTACTATGTTACATATAATATAATTAAAACACACCAAAATTAAATAGGTAATCAATGAACCTTGAACTGCGAGTTGTATCGAATAAAACATTATTGAGAGAATAACTGCTTTGAAAATGGAAAATTATTCCATGTTCTGAAACATCTGACTCATAAACAAATCTTTCCTTAAGGGTCCTACTCCTAAATCATATACCTCTTTCTTCCTAGAGTGGGTAACATCATTCTTCTGTGTAATAATTTGGAGATTTTTTCTGTGTAGGAATTTAGAGATTAATTCTGAGAAAAACATATATGTTCTCCAACTAAATATGTAGTCTCTAAGCACAGATTCTAGAATAAGCAAGAAGTGTGCATAGAGGAAGTCCATACTGAGGTATGTGACTGCCATGAGATAATGGGAGTTCAGTGAACCTGGTATCCTAGTTTAGAGTCCTTGCAGTACCCATCATGGGGGAGAGAAGGAGGCTTGCAGTCTGAGGTATCCACCACTGACAATCATATCATGTGTTGCTGAATGCATTTCTTCTTTGCCTTATGCCAGTAGCAGCAGAGAGAGGAATACAGTACTCAAATTCACTCCATTCAGTGGATTGACCTAGATCTCATTGAGTTCTAAACCCTTCAAGTTCAGGTGACATTTCTTTTTCAATGAGGTAAATTTACTTAGTCATAATTATGCAACAAGCATGAACCTTTTAGGCAGGTTAAGGTCCAGGCAGGCCAAGATACGTCAATAATATTTTGATTTGAATTATATGTATGTACCATACTGAAAATAACTGTGATTTACAGAGTGTTTTAAAATTTTATGGTCCACAAAGTAAATACTGCAGTTTGGGAAAAAACCAAACCAAACAAACAAAAAAAAACCAAAAAACAAAACAAACAAAAAACCAAACCAAAACAAAACTCAGGTCAGTCTTCAGCAGTGAAGAAAATTGCATTTTTGCCTACTCAAGGTAACAGAACCATCTCTCATTTGAGGTTTTGAGAATGCTTTAAGTGCATTTATTAGATAACTAACTGCACACCTCCTCCCTGTGTAAATTGCAGACATTCAGCAATTTGGGGCATGATCCTCAAATTATTAATCACCTAGCCCTTGGTATTACCTAGCAGCTCATCCTCTGGAACCCCCTGCCACACACAAAAATTAACAATAATTTTCAAAACACAGTCTAATGTTTTCCCTTTTAAAAGTAATGCATCCATTTCTCCTCACCCTTCTTACGTATTTGATCTGTGACGGCAAATCAGATGCAGAAGCCACACAGTCTTATCCATGACGCAAAGATCCAGTTCAGCTCACATAGCAGATTCCACTTGTGTCCCAACTGCACTTTTGCCAGTTGCAATCCAGTTTTCAAAGGGTGCACTTATAATACAGGAGGTTTTGAGTAAAAAATACTCATGTGATAAAAGGTTTTCAGGAACACCATCTGAATGCTATTCAATAACAGTCAGCAAGTTGATAATGTGAAATCTACCAGATCTCCACACAATTTCCTCTCTCTCTGTTATTAATTAAGAAATTAATTTAGAAGGCTTGTACTTCTCAAAGTTTTATTGCCTGAAAAAATTTACAGTCACATCCTTACTCAAAGAATTTAATGGTCATGTCTGAATATATTTTAATTAACAAAAAAAGCTCCTTGAATATTATTTATTGAAAATTCACTATATAAGCAAACAGTCATGTAAGAATTCATTAACATAACAAAATCACTGAGATTCAATAATAAAAACTGTCTGTACTTTTTAGAGATGTAATGCTTCATAAAAAATCAAATTCTATTAAACAAAATGAAAAGGTATTTTAAAGTTTTTGTCAGAATTGACTTTAATGAGCTTGTAGTTTGGCTAGTAAAATTATTTGAATGACATGAAGCTTTTACTTCTATTTTCATACAAATTTAATAAAATTGGATTGTCCTTAATAAAAAGACACAGCTGTGATTTCTCTCCAACCCTTTTTCAGGTGAACAACATATCTAGAGAAAGAATGCAGAAGAGGGAAGTTAAAATTTGAAGTTAAAATTTACTCTTCTGTTGTCAGTCTATAACTCTTATTACTGACTTCACAATCTCTATTTTTGAGAAGTGACAGATGTAGTTTTTATTTGGTTTATTTTTGTTCTTTTCACCTAGGAAAGAGAAAGTACAAGAAAATGCAAATTAAAATGGAAAATACCAGATTTGCAAAACTGTCTCCAAATATCATGCTTAACTACTTGAATAATATAAAAACACTGTAGGGCATTATTTTTGAGTAGTGAATTCTACTCTGTTATTTTCTGTATGATATACTGTGAATTCCCCCTAAATATCTTGCATCTTTGCTGACTTGGAAATAATTACATGCTAACTGACCTAGCTGGAGCAGTGCTACTACAATAAAGTTTAAGAGGGCTTTAATGAAAAACAAGAAAGCAAAGCTCCGGGACCAACCCATCTAAATTAAGATTTGTACTGTAACTGGTAAATCCATGTGTTTTTTTCAGGTCAGTCTTCAATAGTTGTCCAGTAAGGGGGCAGCTTTGTGTCTTTTCTTTGCAGTGCTCATACTACGAGAAAATCCTTTTGGCTGCCTGGGGTTTACTTTGGTAATCTGTGACATCCACAGGAGCAGGATTTTGGAGAAGGAGACAAGATTCTAGAAAAGTCTTGCAGCATCAGTTTGATAACTTATTGTCCAGGACAAAAAAGAGAACTAATTAGGCATTGATATTGTTTTTTCAATGCCACGATGGTAAGGATGTTTAGGGAGGTGAAGAAAATATTTCTTTTGTTTCTCTTTGAAAATGATGGAGCAGAATTAAAAAAAAAGATTTTAAACAATTTTATATGATTAAATTAACATTATCAATCTCTTTAGACGCATCCTCACATGGAAATAATATTAAAGTTGTAACCACTGGCACAAGCAGAAATGTATGTGAAGGCTTTTAGGGTGTTTCTAATTGTCAGCTCAGTGAAGCATTCAAGAAACTTTTAATTGTACAACAAGTTTCTACAAATTATGGAATCACGAAATATTAAGTTTGGAAAAGACCAGTAAAATCAGAGTTCAACCTTTAACCTAGCACCACCATATTCTTCACTAATCATGTCCGCCAGTGACACAGCCAGATTTTTATTTTTTTTTAATGTATCTAGGGATGGTGATTTTATAACTTCTTTGTGCAGCCTAGTCCCATGTCTGAATATGCTTTCAGTAAAGAAATTTTTCATAATATCCATTCTATACCTCACCTGGTGAAAATTGGGACCATTTTCTGTTTTTCTACTGCCTCTTACACTGAAGAGGATACTGACCTCCACCTCACTGCAATCTCCTTTCAGGAGGTTTCCTAATTGTAGAGCTAAACAATTAGGCTAAACAACCCCAGCTCCCTCAGCTGCTCCTCATAAGACTTGTGCTCCAGACCCTTCAGCAGCTTTGTTGCCCTTCTCCAGAAACAACTTGCTAGAATTAATACGTATCACTGTGCTATATAAAATTTCTGCGCAGGGCAGTGCTTATGATGGTTTTGTTTGTTTGTTTGTTTGTTCAATCTAAATGGAGAAAAAAAAAAGGAAAGTAGAGCTAGACTCACCATTTGCATATTTAAATAATTTGATGCACAATTTAAGTCTTTAGTGATGTTGCACTGATGTTTAGCCTCACTGGAATTAAGGCCATGTCAATCTATTTTCTTTACTGACGTTTTATGTGCTAAAAGGATATTTTACTTAAATTTACTATTTCTTGTGAGAAATTCTAAATTTGAATTGAGAGAACCATTTGAAAGAAATACAGAAATACTTCTAGTCTATAAAATAGTAGTAGAAATATTGCTACCTGAATGAATTGTTTTAATAGCTTTTCAGAGGGAGTCAATATGAACTATAAAATTCTACAACACCCAAAGCTTGTACATGGGTCTTAAGAACTTATGCTTCCATATAACTGGAGAAAATCTTTGCACGATATGCATAAATAAGAACATCAAAATTGCATATATCCATTTTCATGACATACTAATTTGTTTAGACAATGCAATAAGAAACATGCTTGTACTTAATCTTTGGTCCAGGTGCCAGCTGCTTAGCATTGTTAGGTGTAAAAAAACCAAAAGCTGCCCTGAGAGGATATCTGAAAAATTTATTTACAGAAGAATTTAGGGGTGAGAAAAAGCTTATGTGATTTCTTCCAACACAGGTTATTCAGTGTTTATCGATGGAAAAACTGAGCAAAACCTGTCAGGAATTTTAAACAGCAAAATTATAAGATAACAAGTACTAATGGAAATAGACCTTAACAGAAGAAATTTTTCCATCCGTATGAGAAATAAAGATACGGTTTTTATTACAAGCAAAATAAATTGTACAAGGGTCACTAATCCAAGGGTTAAGACTTTAGGGGTTTCTTATTAACCTATAAAGGCGTGTTGCAGAGCTGTAAGGTGTCAGGTCCTGATAGGAGCTGATGCCAGGGAACCATCCGGCCCGTGAATATGGGTAGGGAGACCCCGTTGGCCACATGGCCAGCCATGGGGGCTGCCACGTTGCTCGGGGCCCCGTCTCTCAGCACGGCATAGACAACCAGGGAGGGGGAAACGCCTCTTCTATTACGTAAACGGGCAGGGTTTTTTGAGACCTTAAAAGGGTAAAATTTGAACTCAGAGGGGTGCTTTTTGGACCTGTGTGGCCAAGCACCAGACACGTGTTGCAAGTAAAATTTCCTACTTGTTATATTTCTTTGTCTCATGGACTTGTGTTTTTTATTCTAAACTCAATAAGAAGAGAGATTTTCTCACATCTGTAGCAAAATGTTTCAGGAAGTGGAACATTAGCTTTTAAAAGTGCAAGTATTCTACTTCCAAGTTTTTCTAATACAAAGCATGGCAAGCATGCAAAGGGAATGAGAAAGTGTCACAAAATTTTGCAGTCTCCATCATCCACCAGAACCCCAGTGCTACGGAAAACGTTTCCACGTATAGTGTTGACTCAATCCAAGAGGCACCTCCCTAGTAGACAGGACGGTAGCAGAGACTTCTTTGTATTTTCCTCATCTTGAAATAAGCTACTTACCAGGATTGCTTTTACTTTACCAAGTGCTCTGCTGCTATGACTACACTCCTTTTTGAGACCTAGTTTCTTTGAAGGTAAATTGGCACTCCATGCACAGTGCTGCAATTTGCACTATTGGGGGACCAATAAAGTGGCTTAAAAGTAAGCCACTTTTCCTCTCCAGGTCTTCTGAGTGTAAACTTACCTCAGCTGACAACTGAGTCTGCTGTTGTTAAAGTAAGCTCTGAGCAGACATTGAAATTTTTTTTTTCTGCTTACCAAATATTTTTTCTCTGAAATACGCCTTGTGTTTTCTCCAGACTGAGAAAACTGTCGTATTGCTACCTACCTTCATTTGTTTCTGTTGTTATGGTTATGTCAGTGTATACACGCATAATGCACTCAAGACTGCTGGAACACTTCTGCAAAAGATAACTAATACTCTTCTCAGCATACCTATAAGATGGACAGTATTATTATTCTTTCAGTTTAGTAAACTATGACACAAACAGAAAAATTCTTAGTCTGTGGTGATAATTCTTTTCTGTTGAAATCTTTGCAATAACACCTCCAGCTACTGTAAGTCAGAGTACAAACAATATATACTATCCAAGGATTTGGTTCACACCTGAAAACATCTATAGTCTTTAGCAAGAGTGAAGTACAGTAAGTACAATTTTTCTATTATATCCATCAATGTTCAGATCTTGTAAAGACACCAGACCAATGTGCTAGTTTCGCCATTTGTGTTTAAAACTGATTTTTTTCCCTTTGTTTACATGGGAACTATTCCATCACTGCTATGCTTCCAAGGCAAAAGCATGCAGTTTTATGGTAGCAGAAGGCTTATTTTCAGTAAGATAGAAAAGGTGCTTAAACAGAAAGACCTAATTAACACTAAAATGTAATTTTGAAGAAGATAGGTTAACGTCCAACTCTTGCAATGGCAACCTGATAAGTTGGCTGTGATTCTCTTCAAGGCACTGCTGAGAAAAATAAAGAATAGTAAGATCTATCTCATCTCTTGTGCACTACTCTATTAGGCGTGTGTTCTGTTTGGGAAGAGTACGATACACTCACTCTTACGGAAACCTAAAAAAAAGAATCAAACAGTCTAAAAATATCAGACAAGACAGAAAATAATTTTTGTGAGTTTTTGTTGATTTTTTTCATACCTTGTTCCACATTATTGTCTTTGCAGATTTAGCAACCGGTACTGAGGTAGCTCAAGAGAAGAAAAAGATACTTCTATTTTTTAATATAGAAAGAACTGTGATTTGGAATCACAATATCATGCTTACAGTGGCAGAACATATTCATTATGTTCCCAAAGATTGAATGTAGGCTAAAATATGGTACAAATTTCATGTCTTATCTGAAAAATTAATTAGCTTCTGAAAATGCCAGGTTTCCTAAAGAAAAGTATTGATGCTAGTAAAGACTTTAGTCTAGACTCTATAGTCTTTCCAGCAATGAGAAGGAACAAATATCATTTACATCTAATATTTGAAATAATGATTCAATTATATATTTGAACTAATGAATCAATTGTATATCATGAATTTGATAAAATTGTGGGAAGTGCATCAAATATTTTAAATTCCTTATTCTTCTGCATGCTTAGAGAATCAATAAATAAGATACAGAGTTGATAAATTATTTAAACTGGAATAAAGGAAGCAGTAAGCACTGCTTTTATCCACCTGTGCTATCAATATGATGCTTTTCATTTATGAATAAGCTGCAGTTTTACCCATATAAAATGACTCTTCTTTCTCTTTTATTGCTGTCAGTTTTTAATAGAGTGACATGTGCTAAAAATGGAAACAAAAGAATGGAAAATCCATTCTATTAATAGAATTACTATCATCTAGCATTGCTCTCAGGTGCACAAAGGGAATCAAGTCATGTCTTGTATAGCCTTCATCAGGCTGAAATGGTAATAAACTGACAGCACAAAGACAGGGGAGATGAGCTACTGCACTGGGGAACGTGCTGCAAGAAGAAGTGCTCAGTCATGAACAACCATGAGTCAAAATTTCCCTATGTGATGACAGCAGTGTCACCACTAAACAGATTTCAGTTATTAATGCACTACAACCTTCCAAATGCAAAACTGTGTTGGACTGAGGATCTCCCAATATTTATGATACTTCAGAAGAAAACTGTAGAAATAGTGATTTAAATAGACAGATTTATAACGGTGCGACTAGAATAGTTTCTTGGGTTTGGAAGACCTTAAAGATCATCTAGTTCCAACCCCCTTGCTATGAGCTGGGATTTCACTCACTGTGTACATTGGTGTAGAGGCACATCAGCTGGGCTATTGACGTCTTCACATTTTAGGGGGAGCCTTCTCTTGATTCCTTTGGGAAAATTTACAGGTATTTCCCTGTTGATCCCTAGAGCGTTGTTGTTTCCTGGTTCCCCTCTGACACTCAGAACAATATCGTCTTCTCTTGCCAAACCTAGTTTAAAGCTCTGTTAATAAAACCAGCCAGCTTCCTACTCAGAAGACTCTTACCCGACTTGTTCAGGTTGCCCCATCCCACGTCAATATGCCCAGTCTCCCGAAGGTATGAATCCAAAACGCTGAGTGTGGCACTATCCACACAGCCAGTCATTTACTCCGTCTGCTCATCTCCTTCTTCCTGGATCCGTCTCCAAGGGGGAGCATGTAAGAGAATGCTACCTGTGCCCCTGACAGAGGAGAACACTATCTGTGACTACAGATTTCTCTGTAGCATAACTCTGGAGCTAACCATAAGTACCATTTTTAGTCTGATTATGGCAGTCCAGAGCCCAGGGAAGGCATGTTTGCCCTAGATTTTATGCTGCTACAGGTTACACTATTGCCTTGCTGCTATCTGCACATTTTCTGAAATTTTGCAAAATTCTAAAGAAGAAACGTCTAAAGAAGTGGTTCTATGCAAATCTTGTTCTCATAATGGCAGAGCATTTCAGCTTGTTCTTGTAAAAATGCCATGTCCTACATATATTTATGTCCCCTTTACAAAATTCTATTTTCACATGAGGCAAGAATTCAATTTTCTTGGTACACTATCTTGTAGGTTCCCAATGGAGTTTTTAACAATTCTGTCATGACAGGAAAGAATTTTTTTTTTCATAAAATTTTTAATAAAACTCAATTTTGCTTTATTGAGTTTTTATTTTAAAAAAATTAAAATTCCAATAACATGAAACTCTTTCTGAGAAAAAATACTCCATGAGTATAGTAAGTTTTCCTCTCAGAATCAATTATTTCAATTTTTCATTTCAAAACAACTGAATTAAATGTTAACATATTATAACAGTAAACTCTAGATGTGTCAAACCAGCATACAAAAGAAATCATGAAATAAACTTTACCAGAAAATATTGATATTATGTGTTTGTGTTTTTCCCAGCTAAATCTATAGAAATTTTGAATTACAGTTCTAAGTTTCCTTTAGCTTTGACTTTAATGATGTCCTACATATGCAAATATTCCTACATGGGATGTTTTATTCTTTTGTTCATAAGTTTGCCCTTACATAAAATTTTCTGGTTTCCTCTTCCTTCTGTAAGGGTACTGGCAAACTGAATAACAAAATGTAAGGAAATGGATTTTTAAAGGTGCCTCATTAAATATTCATAGCATAATACTGATTCTGAGATATCAGAACAAGTTGTGCCATGGTGCACTATGACAAGGTGTCTAAGGTAACTATTATGTGTAACTTTTATTTTTTTATCTAAATCGTATAGCTACAAATTTTCAAAGAATACAGGTATTAAACATGTCAATTGAAGTTTCAGCTCCTAAAGTTTTCAGAGGCTTGTTAATACTTCATTACAGAAACAAAAATATGAATTTGTTTGGTTCACTTCCAACCAAAAATACATAATTGCACTCTGTGTATTTGACTGTCATTCACTAATTATGCAGATATCACCAGCATGACAGTCCCTCTGCACAGTCTGCAATTTGCATTAATTTCCAAAGAACTCAAGTTGTTTTCCTACTATCCCAACACAAAGAACAATAAAGAGTAAAATTATTTAAAAAAAATAAAATTGAGTAAAGGTGAAGACATTTGTTTCATTCACTGCTATAATGTTTAAGCACTCTTGATTCTTTGGCTCTGGAAAGAATCCTACCACTTGTAGCTGTAAGTGAACAGATTCTGAATTTCTCTGTTGAAATTCTCTTGCACATTTGCATGGAATCCTCTGTGTAATCTTGCAAGGCAAACCTGTGGGAAGATATTCACATAATTAGACAAGAACCAGCCCAGTAGGTTCAGGATGAAAGACAAAAGCTAAATTTTGGTGGCTTTTGGTGGAATTTTCTGTACAAAATCGCAGCTTAATATATTCACACATTTTCTTTATATTCACGCTCTGACTGACCTGAATTGCTTTCATCCTGTCATTTTTGCTCTGCAGTACATTTGTAATTGTGTACACTCACATAAATTGTATAAAGACATACCAGATTTTCTGGATGTTGGGCTCTCTAGTTAATATATGCACAGGCGGTGGCAGTGTTTCTTTTCAATCAGCAGAATTATTATTTAGATTTCAGAGACAAATTCTGTAATTGTTGTTTTAGTCTAGTGGAATCCTTTTATATTGGCTGTTCTTACTGATAGAAATTATTGTTTGCAATATTACTATATCAAAGAAAGGGATATATTCCATAGCATAAAAGTGTTCTGTTTTAAAATAATTTTAAGTTGGAAAACCCCCATCTGTTTCAGGTATACTGATAATCAGAAAAAATGGACTGGCCAATGAACTGTTTATCAAGAAAGGTAAAAGCATTTTTACCTTTCTTAATACATTGCAATGTCCTGTGATATACTGGAAAAAAGTTATTGCTCTCTCTTTTCAAGTTTTCACACTTGGAGATGTTGAAGAATATTTTCCAGGTCGATTAGAGATGAGTCAAGCCTGTAAGTCTTTTTGTAAATTCTACAGGGAGCTGGTTACCCTTGGATTTAGGAATATAGATGAAGTTTCTAGATATTTTGTTCAAAAAACTGAGCATAAGCCAGGAAGCAAGACTGCAGAAAAACAAAAGTAGACAAAACATAGCAGATTCAGGATTAAGATTGAAAAATCACAGTAGTGTTTCATTAAAATTAATGTAGAGGTTTAGATAAAGACATTTATAAATATGCTGTTGAAAGTGTGTTAAGCCTGCACAGATCAGCATTCTCTAATGTTCATATTTAATAAAAACAATGAGCAGAGCTGAGTAAGAGTGAACAGTGATTGAACATTCCTTTTTTTTTTTTTTTAACACTTTCGTGTACAACTGCTTCTGAAGAAGTAGAGAGAAACCCACTCATCCCTCACCCTCAATATTACAGCTGTTTCAATCACTATTACTTGATTAAATATTTGTGCAATGAGTTGGAATGTAACCTTCCACAGATGGTAGCTCAGGCCACAGTACACAAATGCTGAAGGGCAAGTTCTGTCTTTAATTAAATTTGCCTAACACTAGCTGTACAATTTTCAGTTCCCAAATGATAATTGTTCAGTCTGAAATTTTCTACCAACACTTTCCATTTTGGAAATTCTGGTTCAGCCTTGTGGGATTTTGTCTGGGCAGAAAGAGGAGAAAGAAAATGAGAGACATCCACACTAAGGCACAATCTCTAGCTTCCGTGCATCAGGTAAAACAGATATGTCAACCATTAGTTTGATACAGACATAGAGCTGGTTATGGGCATGAAAGATACAGTAGCAGTAGAATATTATTAATACAAACACCTTCAGCTAATAAAATAACATTCAGAACTAGAAACCCCGTTAATCAGCATTTAATTTTTGGGTTTTTGAGGTTTTTTTATTATTATTGATAGGCCTTTGTCTTACGAAGGGCATTACTTCAAGGCTTTTCATAGAAGTAATACAGATCAATGGATTAATCCTTCAGGAAGGAGATTAATTATTTTAATGAATATTCTAATTAGACAGGTTTGAACTGATGATTAAAGAATCTTGAATGCCTGGAATTTTAATGGGATTATTGTTGAGTAAACATGATCATGTATGTAAAATGTATGATATCTGTGAAAAAAAGTTAAGATCTTTGGAATGCCTGAAAAAGTCATGGGAAAAACTTTGGAAAAGGTGGTCTGAATTCTACATGCCAGGTATTGAGATTATACAGTCTCGGAGAGAAAATCCAGGAATTGCATCCACTATTCTATTTTTGTGCTACATTTTATTAATAATACAATTTTAATATAAACCAAGATATTTTATATTAAAAGGAACTATCTAAAATCAAATTATCTCAATCAAATTCTCTGTGAAGTATTTGAGTGATCTAATTTCATTGTATTGAGGGAAATTACATTTGGAGAGTACTGTCAGCAGTGAGATGCCAATAAACTTCAGTTTATCTACTCTTAGATACAAGTCAAAATGGGAAGGGGAGAAGTGACATGATATAATTGACTATTTATCATTAAACATCTAAAGTAATCTGATAATGACATAGTAATGCTCCGGTTTCTCATATTTTACTCATTGATACCAATGGTCTGATTAAATAATTGAAAAAGAGATTGTGTGAAAATTTAAATAAACAAACAAACAAAAAAAACACCACTTCTTGATACCAGGGTAAATGTTGATAAATTTACTTATGTTTTTTTCCCCTCCGTGTGTTATGTATTGTTAGGTGAGAGACACTAAAAAGAGGATGTCAATTCAGTAAATATCCCAAATTTTATATCTCTGAATATTTGGTCTCATATTGCTTTCTCTGTTCTGTTACACCCTGAACTTCAGTCTGGCATTTTTCCCATCTGCGACAGTATCTATGCAATTGCAAAGGAATGCTAAGTGTACATAGAGAATTTGAATTACATGATCTAAAGTAACAGTCCTGTAAAGCGTCTGTTAGAACAATACTAATCATGATTAGAAAACATGTAGAAATTAGTTTTCTGGTCACTATGTATTTTTTTGAATATTAAGGAATGCTTTATTTTTCTTGGGCTACATCACTATTTTATATGCTAAACACAGTTTTAGCGAAAAATGTGTGATAAGATGTACTTAAACACAAACAGTCAATGAAGGTTAGGCTACTCACATAAAACATAAGAAGCCCTGGTTCAAATCTATTGACTTTGCAGATCTCCTTATTCCAATGGCTGTTTTAAACACTGAGCATCTCTCTTCACATAGCAACATGTTTTCAAGTAGAGCATATCAATTTCTTTATATATAACAACTATGGATGTGTGTCAGACATTTATTGTCAGTATTCCCATCACTGAGATTTTCAACCACAAAACCTGGATGCATGAAAGCCCAAATAAAAATGTAGTGTAGAGTTAGTGAAACACAAGAGGAATACAGCAATGCATTTGTCATTTTTTAGGAGTAGCACTCCCCAATTTAGTTCTCCCACTGAGACTCTCCAAACCATGCTGCCCCTTGTTCTCCCTGCATCCCTAACTTCCATCCCTCCCAGTGGGTGGCTGGGAAGAAATAATCACAGACAGATATAAGAACAATTTACTGGACACAGCAATGAGATAAGAAAATGAACAGTAACAGCAACAATATTAACAACAAAAGTGTGCAACAGAGAGAATGCTTCATATGCAAAATGAGCCCTGCTTTCCTGGGGATGGCTGAACACCTCTATGTCCATATGAAGTGGTGACTGAATTCCTTGTTTTGTTTTGCTCAGGTGTGCAGCTTTTGCTTTACCTATTGAACTGACTTCATCTCAACCCATCAGTTTTCTCACTTTTACTCTTCTGATTCTTTCCCCCATCCCACCAGAGGGGGAGGGAGGGAGCAACTGTGTGATTACACATAACACAGTAATAAAAAAATAGTTCTAAACAGGTTTTGTTAATCCTGATTTTTTATACTGATGCAGTACTATGGATATTTATATCCTATTGTATTGGTTTATCCAAGGCAAATTTGAATATGTTATAACTATGATTATATTAAATATTTGCAAGGAAATTCTAAAGATGCTGGGCCAGTTTGGGGCCAATTTTTGTACCAGCATGTTTATAATAGTTTCACAGAATCACATATTTATTAGAGTTAGAAGGGATGTCTGGAGATCATCCTGTCCAACTCCTCTGCAAAGGTAAAATCACCTAGAGCAGATGTCACTGACTCTCCTCCAGGTGGGTTTTAATGTCTCCAGAGCGGGAGGCTCCACAGCCTTCCAGGGCAGCCTGTTCTGGTGCTCTGCCACCCTCAACATATAGAAGTTCTTCCCCATGTTGGCGTGGAACTTCTTGTGTTTTAGTTCGTGGCCATTGCTCCTCATCCTGTCACTGGGCACTACTGAAAGGAGCTGGGCACCATACTCTTTGTGATGTTTATATGAGAAATTTATATTAATGAGGTCTCCTCTCAGTCCTCTCTTCTCTAGACTAAACAGGCCCAGCTCCAGTGTCTCTTCATAAGAGAGATACTCCAGTCCCTTAATCATCTTTGTGGTCCTCCAATGGACCCTTGCTTTATTTAGGTAAAGCAAGGTGCCAAACAGCCAGCAGAATCAGGGCCTTCATTTAGTAAATCTGACAAAAAGGCTACACATCTCAGAGACTAGTTTTGTATATGCAAAGTTGTCAATATAAAACATAATATTTCCGTCAGTACATGCAACAGGTTAAATTTCTACAATATAATTTAAGGTGAGATCAAGGACGTTCTATTAGAGACAAAAGGAAGATAGTATATTATTTTACACAACAACCAAAAAATCCACACAAATGAGCAACGTAAAAAAAAAAAAAAAAANNNAAAAAAAAAAAGTAAGCCACAGAAGTTCCCTAAACATAAACAGAATTCTCATCATAGGCATACCTCCATTTCTAAATTGGCATTTGGTGTCACAGGGAGAATTTATCTACAGACAGAGGAGTTCTATGGGCATAAAAATACTTGAAAATGAAGTCTCATAGGAGACACAGTATCTCACAAGAATACACAAAAATTTTGCATGTTGTTATCCTGTACCACTGGGGACAGCTACCAATTTAACAAGACAATACTAATACAACTGCAGCACAAATGTCTGTCTTGACTGAATTTTTTAGATGTTAAAATTGAAGAGAATTCTATATCTCCATCTTATACGTACCTTAAAATACATTTTCGTAAGAAGAAGACTTATCTCTGCATAGAACATAATCAAAAACTGTGCACCAGTTAAGATTACTGAAATTTCAACTTTAGTCTCATGTAAAATATGCACCCAGATTCATCTCTGCCTTAGGAAGAAAATCCCACTCACAAATGGAAATCCTGAAGTATTTATTCCATTTATTCTCAGCTTTCTCTTAGCCTGTATCTCAGCTGCAGTTAAAAGATGAAATTTTTCTGAATGTGTCCATGTACTGGAGGAAGAATTAGTGGGATTATGCATAAAATGCAAAATTAATGGGCTGTATTCCTGAGTGAGGTCTGATTGAAAATGGGGGGGAGCCCAAGAGGGAGGGGAAAGAAAAGATAAACTTAGTATATTTTGTGATTTTTATTGTGATGGCAGTAATTTCAGATTGAATTTCTTTGCCCAAATATCTTAACTACTATGTAATTACCTTAGAATTTTATGGATTTTGATCTGCAATTTCTCTCCATACACCTAATAATTATCACGGAATGGTGAGTTTATATTCAAGCGGGGCATCTCTTGAGAATTGACCTAATAAGTAGGTATTTCAACCTCCATTTGTTTTATTTCTATCCAAATTAATATGGCAAATAAAATCTAAATTCAATGAAAAAAAAGTTAGTAGTTTCATAAAGGAAAGTCATAAAGATGGAAGAAGAACTTGCATCATCTTCATGCCCTTAAAGCATCAGTCTGTCAGCAAATATCTATTAGACAGTTATCTCAAAATTGCTTGCATTTTTAAAAATAACACGATTTTTTTTTTTTTTTTAATATCTGCATAGCAAACAGGAGAGGAATGAGTCCAAGAGTAGAACAAATTAGATCATTTTGTATTAATGGAACAATTATTTATTACTCATTAAAAAGCTATTAGTAAAACATTGTTATGTATGATAAGCAATAAGCAGCATGCTGCTAAACAGTTGGCAATAGAAATTAGAAAGTAATAATATCTATTAATTGGAAAGTTAATTTTATCTAAAAATTGGGGTTTTTTTCAAATGTTTAGCATACTTTTTGTTTGTGTTTGGAGCAATGACAGTTAAAACAGTTTATTAAACTTCTCTTTATGAAAATTACATGTACTCTGCTTCTGCTCATAACTCATGTCTTAGTTCTCCTATATCTGTCACTTATATGTGCATGTTGTTTTAAACTCCTAAACAAGTGAGCACTGTTGATTGTTGTCCCCACTCCATCTACTTTCAGATGTAGGCCCCCAGTCAGTAATG
>VWZG01011053.1:63378-106713 GCA_013396735.1 Grallaria varia
AGATGTAGGCCCCCAGTCAGTAATGCTTCAGAAGTGTTCTCCCTCTTACAAGGGGTACACTACAAAGTGTATTGTCTTCATAAATCATTTATACTTATGGAACTACAGCATAGAAGTCTTACTGCATAGTTTTCCTAGAACCTCCACATCCATATGCATGATAGTCTACATGCTAAGGAATACTATCAGAAACACAGATATATAATCTTTCTGAAGATTTAAGTGGGATAAAGTGCATTGATTTAAAATCAGTGCAGTTGCTTAAAACATAATCTAATTTTGTAATTTATTTTTATTAATGGTTGTTTTAAATATACAGATTAGCCAAGAATATGGCCTGTATGGAATTTTTAAAATAACATAAAAATGCTGAAAAACTTGCTAAGCTAAGTGTTAAGGTTTGCCAAGGACCTAGAATTATGCCTCCACCTTACTTCGAACCGCGGTAGCTCTGACTTGGCTAATTATATTAGTACTAAACTCATATGTAATCATTAGCAGGATCATGAGGCCAGGTAATTTCTGCACAATTTCTTTAAGAACAAAACTGTTAGTGATGGTTTTGACCTTTTTATAGTTGTTTGGCAGTTCAAGCGCACGTAGGATGTAGCAGATTTTTAGGTTTAATTTTCTTTCCTGCCCAAGAGATTTGAACCTGCATCTCCTACTTCCCATGAGAGGACTATTATAAACAACCTATATGCACCTCTCATGTTGGAGCTGTTCACTTGCTGAAAAGGAAGAGGGGATTAATTGGGCCCAGGGGAAGCAGTAGACTGTAGTTTGGTTTATCATGGAGAAGTATAAAACTTAACTGTAAAAAAACTCGCTCAATTACGATAAATTATAAAGTCTCAATTATGTGTTTTCATTAAATTGTTATTAGGTAAAACACATAAAACTGGGAAGAGGACAAGAACTCTCAAAGGAGAGTCTCAAATGCACTACGAAGCTCAGCTCCCACAAGCACATTCCCAGGAAACCTCTAGTCCTGACTGTCCAGTAGCACAGTTTAGACAGGCAGGATGGAGAACAGCCTCATCTACCATCACTAAATTCACTGGGATCAAGACACTCGCATGAGAAGCATAAGCTCTGGTATAAGCCATCTCAGATAAAGAAGGAAGACGAACCCTTATTATATACTTTGTGGGCAATTTTTAGAACAGTTTGCTTCAAAATATAAGCATTGGATCAGTCATATTCTACTACTACCTTATCTTTTTTTGAAATTTACGTTGTACTGAATATATAACATATATACTCTAAACAGTGACTGATAACATAAGTGTTTGAAGGGGGGGATTAAGCCAACCTGCTTGATGTTTCCATGTCAGTAATAAGAAGTATACACACTGTTAGTATTTATCACCTGGAAGGTAGTAATTACAACCAACTAGCAAAGAGCCCTTGAGTACTTTTAGTCCATTTTGATCTAGCAGCTTACCCTGAACCACACTGGTTCATCATTGCACAGAAACAGAACTCAGCACTTGCTGGGCAGCATTAAAAGAGATGCTCGGCCTTTTTGTGCCTGTGCCTGTGCTTCTCCACTCTGCTCCCATACAAACCTGAACAGGTGATATCAGGCTTTCCCTTGTCTGCATACACAGAGTACAGTATAAAAGACTGGAGTTCTTTTTGAGGGATCCTACATCTTTGCCCCAAAGTATTTGCTCTCTGCATTAGAAGGCTGAGAATTCAGTTCAAACCAAGAATTCTCATATACGACCAGTATTTGCACTAGCAAATACAAAAGAACACAAAAAGGGTTGGTGTTCTTTCCATATTTAATTCAGTTAAAAATAATTTTAAAAATCTGATTTGGCTAAAATATAATGAAGCATAATTACTACCAGAGAAAACAATTGTTTTGTGAACATGACTTGTCGTGTTAAATTAGTTGCTCTGAAGGAAGGAGTAGTCCCATGTCAGATCTACAGCTACAAAACAGGTTTTCTAGTACAATAATTTTCAATTATGTCCAGGGTTTTATTTTCTAAAATTAACACTTTTTTGGCTTTTTGCATAAAAAAATTTTGATAATGAAATTATTTCAAAAATATTAGAGACATTAAAAAATCTCAGTTATATGGAAAGATGACGTATTCTAGAAAGCCCCCCCACCAACCCAACAGCCACAACAAAATCAAACCACCAAAAAGACCAAATCAACAAGAAGGTGAAAGTTAAATTCAAGTTTCATAGAAAGACCAAAAGAAAAACCAGTACAAATGTAGACTTTTCCAAAAACATACCAATTGCAAACCTAGGTATAATAAGTGTGAAGATACCTCCTTTTTTTTCCGTAATATAAAACTAACTTGGAAGTAACCTCTTCATTCTACCCAGTTTTGGAGGTTTGGAAAGAAAATAATTTTTAAATTTTGCTCAAAACAATCTCATATTCCACAGTTTTGCAACTGAGTAGAAGAGAATTTTAGATGTAAATCCTGCCAAAATAATTAAACATGACAGGCATGTGAATTCCTAGTTAACAATGCCGATTCAGGTATTTAAACAATTCAGATTTGAAAATTATCACAGAATAATTTCAGTAGTATTTATATGAATATTCTATCCAAATAATTGAACTAGAAAACAAAGATTAAAGCTTAAGTTGAGAGTTTTAAAAGTTAGAAGATACTTTATGCATGCACTTTTCAACACATCCCTATCCTTATTCGATCTATGTCTTCTATTTCACTTGTCCCTCAAAATTTGTCTCTGTTTCTCCATATTTCTTTTAATACTTTCAACAAATCCTATTAAAAGTATGCCTCACTCTAAGATTCTTCTTTCCTTAACTGATAACCTTCGTATTCTTTCAATTTCAACCCATTTTTTCTTCTTTGTCCTTCTCTGTTTTCTCAGTAACAGTCCTGGCACCAAAGATATCTATCAAGTGATACACAGCAAGTAAACTTTCAGACCACTTATTTAATACTTAAATAAAAATAATATTTAGTCAGAAACAGGATTCTACAACAGAAAATGAAAGCACAAAAAGTGTATTATCTTCTGACAAACCTACGTAAGTTACGAGAGTTTTTATGTATATCAAATCATTCAAAAATTAAAAATATGGAGACACTTGAGAACATAAGTCTTCAAAATTAGGAATGTATGATATTCCATTAAAACTACATTTTGACTTTTATAAAATTTTAAATTAATGACCTTAAACAGCTATAATTATACAAATAGAAAAAAGGTCTCTAGATTTTTTATTGACAAGCTATGACTTCATAACTCTCGCTTGTTTTTCTTTAGATCTGAGTTTCAATGTCATATCAAATGAAAACCAAAACAGTGGTATTCCTGTTAACTAAGAAAAGTGGATTAAAATTCACATAAGTGCTGCAATCAGAGAACAAACAACACTGACTCAAGAGAGAATTTATCAACTTTCTTGTCATCATTATTAAATAACATATATTTATTCTCCATCTCACACTTAGGAAACACTTTTCCTAAGAAGAAACATATTTATAACAGGTGGTGTATTATGACACAAAATGGCTGCTTGAGGACACCAGATACAGAAATCCTGACTCACAGAAGTTTGTGCAAATGCTTCTGTGGATTTAGAAATGTCTTTTTGTATGAGTGTATATGAATGTAGTGATGATGATGATGGTATTTTCAAACAATGTTTCATTCAAATCAGAATTTCATCTTATGTTTTCACACCTAGGTAGGACATACCTCAGTCTATTCTGGGCTAATTAGATGAGAATATTTACTAACTTTGAAAATATGACATTTCTAAGTTTTTAATCTAATCTCAGTGGTTTACTGTGAGCCAAAGAAAAAATATGTATTTCAGTGTGTTCAAATTGTGATTTGTTTGCCATCATGCTCATTACAGTGAAATTTGTCTGCTGTTTATAAATCTTAAAAAAAACACAAATAAGAGTAAAATAATTTAAATAAATGAAGATACATAATCTGCCTCCCTTCTAGGTTCTAAATGTGCAACATGAAAGATCTGATCACTGATTCTTGGCTTCTGTTCTCGCTGTTGCTGGCTCCTGCAGAAAGGAATGTTTTCAGCAGACAAAAATTGACAGAAATACATAAGCTGTGTTGGCAAGCAAGTTCGCACTTGGCCTTTACCAGTTGGTGCATCAAGCTGACAGCTGGCCAAAAATATATTACAACAAAATAAAAACATACTGATCTTATAAAGATGAAAAAAAGTCCATCACACTTGCCCCCTACCATACATACACATATTTAGGAGAGAAAGAGGTGCAAACTCAGAGTTGGAACTCAGACAGAGAGGGTAAAATTGGTAATATTCTTTCTCCCATCTTTGTACTCTCCATTGTTGCTTCTTCCACACCAGTCAAACACAGCTTTCCTCAAATATTACTGAGCTCATTTGCTCCCCTCAAAGGACCTTGTTTGCTATATGACTTCAGGCATTAAGGTTTTTTTTCTGTTTGTTTTTCCCTGGAATGCTATATGAAGCTGCTGGGAGCTGTGGAAGATATATTAATCACAGCTGTTTTTTACAGCCTGTGGAATTAAAAGCTTTTTTTGTTTATTTGTTTGTTTGAGACAAACCATTCATTCTGAAGCTTCAGGAAAAAAAAAAAAAAAGAAGAAAAAAATAATCTAACAGATTGTTCTGAGCAAGAATTGTTTCAGAAATACTAATTATTTCATTACTCAGTGAAATGGTCTCTTACCTTCTATTCCTAGCTCTTACCAGAGATGCCTGGAACGTGGAATTTAGCAAAAAGCCAAATTCATTTACCTTCATGGTACCTGAAGTTTTATTAAAATAATTTTACATGCTTCTTAAGCAGCTTACAAATCTAACTAATTGATGACTGTTATTCAACAAATGCTTGAGGTACTGATGCCTAAAGATTTTAGTGTATTTTGTAGATTTTTAGAATTATGTAGGTTTAAGAGTTGCCCACATTTTAGGTGGTATATAGAAATAATTGGACACTTTCTCATGCATTTCTGAGTTTTGCCAAGGACACGATGTTTTGAAGAAGCACCTGCAAGATAGCTTGAAGACAAAACAGATGAAGAGCCCAGAAGCCTTGGAGCTGCTCCAGGGGGGCAAAGCTTAGAACCCTTGTGGGTGGGACACCAATGGAAATGGTGGTTGATATGTTAATTACTGGAAGATTATAAAACTGTAATATCGCTGGGTGCCATACTTTGGGTGTGCACTTGGATGTAGAGGATGGCTGGACTGCAGGCAGCCTTGGCCCTGAGCAGATACAGCTGTAACCTTGCAGAAGGCATGTAAACATCAAGAAGGAAGGGAGAGCGGTAAAGGAGGAAGAACGACAGTGAACAGCAGGATGTGTTTTGACACTTGCCAGCACGAGGAGGGACATCGACTCCCTATCAGAAGATGAGCTAAGGCACGTGAACAAGAACACATAACCAATGGGTTATAGCTTATATGCAAGTGGACAAAAGAGAAAAGACTATAAAAAATAATCCTGCTGTCAATAAAGGGTCTTGCTTGCCAACCGACTTGAGTGAGCGTTTTCAGTCCGCCGCACCTGGGAGCTTCAAAATAAAGGTACTTTGTCTGTCTCTCTCCACTAATATTGTTCTGAGCCTTTTTCCAGAATTTTAGGCATCAGTACTTTGATACATTTTTTTAAACTTTAAGGAATTCAGTGTATATTCATCAGGTATGAAGACCAAACTTTCAAAATCATTCAAATGCTGCTGTCAAGCCTGCCTAAATGTGCTTCAACTGACCTATTTTATAATCAGTTAATACACTGTTATGCATTATATATTAATACACTATTGTGCAGGTCTGCCAAGCAGTGCTAATGGACCCTAAAGTCGATTACCAAGTAAAATAGAAAAATAAAAAGTCTAGAACAAGTGCACTTGTTATTCAGCACTTGGGTTAACTAACTAGGTCAAAATTCTTAAGAGGATTAATTTTCATTTATTATCCAAATAGCAGTGTTCTGAAATGGTGAATGTTATTTGTTCTGGGAGGTTCTTCAGAGAATATTAGTGGCTTACATGTAAATTAATTCAGAACTGACATGTTTTTACTATCTGGTGGCTGTTCAGTGGCTTTTGAAATATTAGATCATTAGTTCCCTTTACTTACAAGTTTTTCTATGGCCCTTGTGACAATATTTTTTGAAGCCATGATACAGACAAGTAGAATTATCTTATTTCTTTGGCAAAGAAAACTTTCATTACTGCTAGTTCACAGAAGGAAGCCAAGAAAAGAGAATATGCGAAGACTCCTCACCCATTTATGTCAGTTATTTTTGCAAGTGAGATGAGAAAGATCATTTTGTCTAACCCAGATGACTTTGTGTTATAGCATTTTGGTTGGAGTACTTACATGCTCTTTTTCTATTTTCTTTATCATGATTGTTTTTTCCATCTGATACATGATAAAACCCAGCTGGATGCTTTAATGGTTTCTGCTGGATTTTTGTCCATGCCGCAAAACTACTAGCCGATGGACAACAATGTAGAATTATTTCATATATTTTCCTGCATCATTTGAGAAGCTGCCAACTTCAATATGTTCCATTTCCAATGAAAACTTTTACTTTAAAAATAGAATTTCTCACCTCACATTATGGTGCATTGAGTTGAGATTCAGTAAAGATGTTGAAATTAAATGGTAAACATGATCCAACATGAAGCAACATCCTGGTTTTATCAGAAACTGGAAATTTTCTGTTTTATTTGTATGTGGGGAAAAAAATAGTACTGAAATAAAGCTTCCAGCTTTAATTGCTTTAAAAATAGTTTTTTACTCATTTTTTCTGAAAACACAACAGGACTAGTCATCATAAAATAGTTCGTTTGTACGTGTGAACTCAACTATTTGGCTAAGTCAATTATTTTTTATCTCATTCTCTCTGAATGGTTCAAGAGGGAGTCACCAGCTCTTTATTACTGCACACTGCTAACAAGCGGTATTGAATATGCTGTGACTATTGGAGGAAGACACACTTAAACTACCAGCCACAGCATGAGAGAATATGGCATGTTCTAGAGAGCTACTACAAAGATCTGCAGATTTTTGAAACACAGTTTTCTTCAGATGAAAAAAAAAAAAAGTATTAGAACAAGAATGAAAGAAATCGCTATTACTTATAAACTCAATAGAAAAATCAGCTTCTCTAACACCAAAAAATTACTCTGAGTTATCTAAATGTATCTTCAAAGCAGCTGATAAAGGTCATAATATATTTCGACTTTCAGAAGAAAGAAAGAAAAAAAGCCTAAAACCTTTCACAGTGTAAAATGTTAGATATCTGAAAGTTAGTTGCATATGTTCTAGCTGCTTGCTTTGGCTGCCTTTATGATTAATGATGTGAAATAAGTAGTTTCGGTGGATAGCTCATTCCAACTATATTAAGATCATTAGAGATCTCTCCACTGACCAGGGCAAAAGTGTAAAAATTTAGCTTATTTTCGGACAACACATTTCTAAACCTGTAAATATTCAATAGATGAATTATGCTCTGTATAACACGGGAACAGGAAAAGTGAGTTTCTACCCTCACGTTTCAAAATTGGCTAGGACAGAAAGTAAAAAAATACAATCATATTATTGAATGTCTTTAATTTGCCCCGAAGCCTATGACAGTTAAGGAGTGGCATAATTAAAACTAGTAAATGATGTGAGAAAAACAAGCACCAAATTGGCACACATTAAACTGTTAATCTGATCTGCTGGAAAGAATATTGAAAATCCTCAAACAGATTTAATGAAAATAATGAATGGATAGTACTTACTTACATATAGGTCCCAATATATGTAACAGGTGAAGTAAAAGAAATACCTCTGCATAGATTATGTAAACTGTTTTAAAACTTACTGCAAATACACAGAAATTGGATCAATGTGCATAGAGAACTCAAAACAGATTTCTATTCAGTGTCAACTGATAGTCAAAAGGCATGCAAATTGTTAGCTTGAAAATTCAGCTGGGATGAAAAATACATGAATAGAAGGTTACTAGTGAGCAGTTGGAATGCCCTTGAGTTTCATTATCACACATTCACTTTCATACTTATTTGAAGTTATCCATATTCAATATAGATCAATGTTTCATATGTTTCCTATGTTCATTTTTTTGAGTTAAAGGTCCTTTGTGGAGCCATAGTATTTGTATAAGTCATCACTAAAGAAGTCCAGAAAATAGAGGGTCATTATTACAAAATAAACAATCTGACATTTGTCATTGACTAAGCCAGAGAATCTGGGTTGTTTTATCCCCAAATTCCATCAACAGTAGAGGACTATTACTTATATCCTAAGAGTGGTGCTATGTGACCAAGCGGAAAATGAATAAACTGTTGTTTCTGATCCAAGGCTAGTATGTTCTCAAAATAACTCTTAATAAAATTCAGTTATCTTTTTCTAATCGTATCTTCCTCCCAAATCTTAAAAATTTTAAGATATTTACTGCCTTTAAGATTACCAAGGGTATGCTTTTTTCTTTTTATTTTTTGTAACATTATATTTAGATCCATTTGAACTTGAGAACTTTCCAGAACAAAACTAAAAATGGGACAAAATATTCCCTGCATATTGTAATCTAAAACTTTTACCTGAAATTGACCAATATTCAGAAGTAATATTAACCACTAACCACTTCCAATTCCTTCAATAAATAAAGTGTTAGTCAAAAAATTGTTTTGCTGAGAAAAACACCCACAGTGAATCCACAATCAATAAGAATAGAACATTTCTCTATCCTTTTTGGTTCTCAGAAGAATAATTCAGTAATTAAAAGCACTGTACTAGCAGGTTTTTGTGTCTTAGATTGGCACAATGCTGTCTTCCTCCTCTGTCCACCTATCCTGTTTCACATTATTGGCTTCTGTCATTTACATTGTTTGAAAGTGAAAGAAATAGGAAGAATGAGATATGAAACGACATCATCAAACACCAGAGTTGTACCTGTGCCATGTATGGATGCAGTCAGAGAAACATTTGGGTTTAGGTAATCTAGTAAGTAGTGTATCAGAAGAATTTATGAAGGAAAAATTAAGTCTAGGGAATATCTATACACCATATAAAACTATGGAAGGGCACATGCAAGGTGACGTAGGTTTTGCTTCAAATATTTGAAAGGTAAGATAAAAGCAACTTGGATCTGTGAGAAAATTTTCACCTTCACAGAAAGCTAAAAAAGCTGCAAATGAAACACTGCCTTGGGCGCAGCTTTTTTAATTTTTATGAGGAGCAAATATATTTCCCCATTGTTAGTTTGAAGCCATATTTTGCTTGCTTGGCATTTGTATTACATAGATAAAAAAAAAATAAAAATCTTTAAATGTTTGGAGAATTAGACTGAAAAAATGCTGTACATGCAAATACCAGTGTCTGTCAGATTGTAGTGGGTTGACCCTGGCCGGATTCCATGGGCTCATTAAATCCCTTTCTGCAACCAGGCAGAAGGGAGAGGGGTCATCCACCCACCACCTTTATGGGCAAAAAAACAGACTCAAAGTGAGATAATACCTACATTTATTACTAACAGGATAAAAGCTAAGCTAAAGAGTGAGAAATAAAACAGTCTTAAAACACACACCACACACACACTCCTCCCACCCCTCCTTCTGTCCATGGCAGGTTGCAGTCGGTTGTGGTTGCTGCCACCTGCAATGTGAGTTCCCCCAACCCTCTGGGTTACTCCTCCATGGGATGCAGTAAAGGTTGAGTGTCTGCACCCCGATGGGCCTCCATGGGTTGCAGAGGGACATTCTGCTTCACCACTGTCTTCACTACGGTCTACAGGGGACCACAGCTGAGTCCATCCTCTGCTCTGTGGGGTCCCTCCCATGGGAGACAGTCTTTAATAGACTTCTCCAGTGTGAGTCCACCCCTCGGGCAGCAGTTCTTCCACATCTGCTGTCCCGAGGGTCACTCCTCCATAGCAGTACAGTCCTTCATGGATGAGATGTACCAATGTGGGCCCCCCATAGGGCCACAGCTCTCACTCGGGTAAAACCTGCTCCAGCATGGGACTGCCTCTCCACAGCCACAGGTCTCCTGCAGGACTCCTCTCCACCCTGAGCCTCCCACAGAGTCACAGCCTCCTTTCAAACATCCACCGGCTCCAGCACAGGCTCCTCCATGGGCTGCAGGGGGGTCTCTGTGCCGCAATGGTCCTCCATGGGCTGCAGGGGTTTTAGCTCGGAGTCCTTTCCCTGCTCCATGAGGTGCCTCCTCCCTGCACTCTGCAGCGACCTTGATGTCTGCCTGTTATCCCATGTTCTCACTCTCTGGAATTTCTCTGCGCAACAGCCCTCCAATTCTTAAATATGTTATCACAGAGGCGTTACTATGATCTCTAATTGGCTCGGCCCTGGCCAGGAGCCAGATGTCCCTCCTGGGGCCAAGTGTCATTGGCTCCCATGGGACAGGGGAAGCTTCTAGCAGCTTCTAACGGAAGCCACCTCTGCAGCCCCCTCCTCTACCAAAAATTCAGCTACAGAAACCCAGGACACAGATGCACACAGTGCACCCCGTCATAACAAAAGCAAGCCTGCTCTGACTTCTGGTAAGACCCAAACTCTCCTGATTCAGTGCTGAAAGATTGTTCCCAGCTCAAATGCACATGCACTGGGGATTGAGGGTTACCACAGGTGTAATTCTGCCAGTCTGCAGATAGGAGAGTGGGAGGCCTAAACCATACCAATGGGAGATGAATCTGATAACACACAGATTGATTGTAGCAATAACTCTATCGATCAACTACAGTCCTTGAAATCTCCGTGTAGCTTGAGGAACATTAGTACTTGAGATTCAAGGAAAAATGAAAATATTCAAAAGGTCAGATAGAAATGGAGATTGCCTGTCAGTCGGTAATTTCCAGCAGCATAACAGATGTGAAGGTGTCATTAGGATGGGAAGCTTATACTGCTCAGAAGCTATCCAACCATTAGCATATTTCATTACAGAAGCTGCAGACATTATTACAGTTTCAGTTGTTTGAATGGAATAGAGACCAGTGAAAATATTCAACTAACAAATCAGTAGCTCACTCCGCAGCATATGAGAATCATGCACATTAAGCAAATAGCTCCAAGTATTCAGACAAAAAGTTTAAATATAATTTAATGTACATTCTGTAAGAACAAGAAGAAAGGATAGTTAAGTTACTGTCTAAATACCAAAATTTTACATATCTCTCTGAAACCTGAAGCCAGTAGCTAGGAATCCATACATTAAACATCCCTGATTACATTTTCTGATTGGGATATATCGTTATTTATAGCTGAATTCTGACTGTCAAAGTGGAAAAGGACAAGATTATAAAATTATCTTCTCAATATTTACAGACTTACCAGTATTCAAGAAAGAAGTTATAAGAATAAGGAGGTGAATATTTGTCATGATAAAAAATACAAAGTGGTTTGATTTTGTGCAATGCTGTCTAAATCTGCTTTAGGATCCTCTGCAATTTAAGGGATATGCATTTTTATAAGGAACAGGTAGGCCAGAATAGTCTAGAAAGCTTTACTATTAAAAAGAGCAGAGAAAAAAAAGTTGCAAAAGAGGAACAACTTCTAGCAGTCAAACTTGCAGCAAGAATCAAGATCTTAACAACATTAATCACCAAACCAGGAAATACGGAGAAAACAACAGTCCACTTGCTCATCTAAAGATTATATAAAGCTTTGGAACACCTTATTTAAAAGAATTTATTCTATTCTTTATTATTGATAGGTCTTGGGAAGATTTACATCATTATAATGTTAAATCTTGAATAGTTATGGCTATCTGTGAGTTACTGAAGAAGTAGAAAAATGTAGATTTTTATTCTTCTTAAATAATATCTTTATTAGAGTCACATGGGACATCTTTTAGAAATCTGAAATGAATCACACCCACAAGGTACTTGCATTGTCGATGCCATTTCCTTATCACCAACTATTTTATTCTTACAAATCTGTTCCTAATTGGCCATGCTACCTACTGACTAGATCTTTAAATACATGGAGTGGGTTATTCTCAGAAATAAGTCAACGGGTTCTCTGGCTTCTCTCACACTGTAGCTCTAGGTGTCAGGTTTGGCTGAAGTCAGAAGTGCAGGTTTCTGAGTGGATGCCTGAGAAATATAGGAGAGCACTTCTTGTTTATTAAGAGGATTAACAAGGGTCATGTTCTAAATTAGAGGATGTTGGCTCCCAGAGCCTTTCTGCAGATTTTCTTGGAAAGCTAAACATAACAAAACAGACTAATAAATGAAAACTTATATGAATACTTTCATATTTAAGGTCAAATAACAGAAATTAAAAAAAAAAAGTCATAATCACAAAATCTATAATGGTAAAATCTGCTGTGAGAAATTATTATTCTGAAAAGGACTCATGGGTAATGAGAAACAAACTCTCAGTGCTGTGCTGGGCCCAAAATAAAAAATATTATCCTTGAATAAGCAAAAAGGAGGACACTGAGTAAGATTAAGTGGAACATATACCTTCGCATTTGACGTTTGTTGACTACTACTGTAACAGTGTTGTTAATAAATCAGAGTCAATGTTGATAATGTGAAGAGAACCGTACAATAAAAGAAGCTCAAGGAGCTACTGTAGCATCGTAAAAAAAGCATAAACTTCAAAATGAAAAGCAAAAGAGGGTTTCATGATCTGGTAGCCATCAACCAGGTTTCGACAGTGGTTATTACTGAATGCAGATTGAGTAGTAGAGACTAGAGCAAATGCTCCTTGTTTAATTTAAAGTGGAAATTAGCTATTAGAAAAATTGGCTGCTGTTATGGTGGATTTTCTGTAATTGCCTATTTTTATCCAATATTGTTATTTAGAAGAAACTCCAGTTCAAACAGCAATCCATTCAGACTCATTGAAAGTTCCAGAAGTGAACAAATAATAAAGAACATTATTTTACATAGGCCGCACCTCCATTAATTAGAGAATTTTAAGAAATTCAACAAGTTCTGAAGTAGTGCATGTCTTTATGTATATCTGAACAAAAGCTCTATCTCATTGCCTGTTTTCCTGAGATGCCCATATCCTCACTGACACTAAACAGCTGTGTCATGGAATCATAGATTATCCTGAGTTGGAGGTGACCTACTAGAGTCAACAAAGTCCAACTGCTGGCCCTGCACAGGACAGCCCCAAGGTTCACACCATGTGCCTGTGTATCCCTCTCTCCGTCCAGCAATAGTGACTGAAAAATAAACAATTCTGTACCATGCAAGTAGAAGCAAGCTCTGTACCTCAGTTCTGTACTTGCTGTATCTATTTAAGAAAGGATCTTTTGGTTTACAGATTTTTATGATGAAGAGCTTGCCAAAAAGCATGGGATCATGTAGGAATAGAGTTGATTTCTTGTAAGGAAATTATATAATAGCTCCACATGGGATAGCTTTTTTCCATGGACAGCATGCACTTAGTACAGAGCATCATGGGAAAATCCATATAGGATTTGCCTGGTTCTGCACAAATAGGAGATGTTTATCATTTGAAGGAATGCAACATTTACTCACTATTTATTTTCCTCTTCTAATTCTGTTTTATTAAAGGAGTCATTTTGTCAAAGCATTTGTTGCCAGGCTTCTCTTACTGAGATACGGAGAGAACCCTGTACCTTCTCTCACTCCTCCTCAGTGCCTCCCCCTCCCTGCTGCAGTACAGAAAAGCATTAGTGAAATGGGAAGTGTGGGTTATAAACCTCTCCTCAAAGTGAGAATTATCAAAAATAGGGGAAGGAAATGAATGAAAAGAACCTTTGTATTTCTTATTTTTCACTTAAAATTTGCGCTGTTGAACATGTACACAGTGCATACTGAACAGCTGAGTCAGGGAATTCTTTCATTTCACATTATTCAAATGTTCTATGGCTTCTCCTCCCAAAATTAAATAAGTATCTACTGCTAGGTTATCTAAAAAGCCTTCCCTAAAACAGTTAGACCAGCTAAACTCTAGGGGAACTACATGAACAGTAATGTTTTGAGACACATCAGAGACATGGATTACTTCATGCTTCATTTGGTAGCACAATAATATCATATCAGAAACAAATTTCAGTATCTTCTGTGTTTTCTCTCATGTTGGGTGGTTTGTGGGAATAGTGGGAAGGGATTCCTCACCTAGTACAGGAAAGACACACTCAACACTAATGAGCTGTACTGCCTTTCAGGAATTTGCTTTTCCTGTAGAATTTACACTGCAGATTTAAAACATTAGGCCCTACCAGAAACAATCCTTAAAATTGCACATTGAAATGTATAACACCTCCCACTATAAAGGCATGCAATTGTTTAATGGAACACACATTAGCTCTAGTACGGCATTATTAGGCATTTGAGTTAAAGTTGAAGAAAACAAGTAAATCTCTTTTTTTAACAATATATTTGCTAAATTTTGCATCCTGTATCAAGATGCAAATGAACAAACAACCCTCACCCCTTCAGCTTTCACAGCTGTCTAGAGCACATTTGCAATTATTCCTTTGCCATATTGTGCTACTTTCTTACCTCCGATGCAATTTCTTAATAATAGAAATAGTAATCCACAATGTATGTCATGTTTTTCCTGATGTTAAACAGAACTAATTCCAACCTGATTATTAGAGTTCATCTACTTAGTGATCAGGCACTTCTTAGCTTTTTTTCTGAATAATTCTTTCATTCATGAATAAGGTTTCTTTGTTCCTATGTAAAATTCTTATGAAATTTCTTTTAAAAGAGCAGAGAGAAAAATATTTTTTTCTTCAAATCTCTTTATTTGAGAAAAATCATGTCTCCCTGACTAAATTCTATTAGAAATGTGTTCATGGAGATAAGTGATTAGTATTTGTACAATCTCCCTAAAAACAAAAAGTCAGGTTTTTTGTAGATACTATTACAATCAAAAAACCACACTATCTTTCCCTCCATTAAGTGGAGCTTTTGAGAAATAATTAAATTTTCACCATTATTTAGAATAGATGTGTCCATTTTTATGCAAAAAGTGCATTTGAGTTTCAGATGTCAGCCTTGCACAGCTGTGTGTTAAATTTCACTGCATCTAGTACTGCCATTGAGTGGGTTAAATAACTTCAAAGAGGTTAAAGTCTCTTTTAAAATCCAATGTTGAGCAATGTAAATAAAGGAATTCTTGATTTGAATGTACCTTTTTAAAAAAATAAAAATTAATCTATGACTCTTGGAAAAGACACCTAAATTATGTAAATTAAGTCCATCCCTTTTGAACAGTTCATCTATACTCAGGAATAAAAATATATTGATACATAATTACATAAGCTTACAAAAGAAAGAAGCGGAAACACATCTGATATTCACTAAGCCTGTTGACACGTACCAATGAAGTTGCAATCAGGCACGGAAACAGCCAAGCTCATGAAGCCTACATTTTTAGAGCCATAGCAGTTGTCCTATAAATTATTCTGCATCTAAGTCTACATAAATAGCAAAGACAGATGCACAATGCTAGTGCCAGTTTTACAAAATATTATTCCAGTCAGCAAGATGCTGCAATAAATAGGTTAATCATTATTAACGTCTTTGATATTCATCATAACAACATTAATTAATATGAATTAATTTGGAGTTAATGTGACTGCAGTATGAATTGCCCATGTTATTTACTTGTAAATTCAGGTTTTGAGGACAGACTCAATCTCCTTCACTCTCAAAAGCAACCTAGATTTCCACACTATTCCACATGAACGATGGACTTCCATGCTACGGTTGATACTGACGTGTGGTGGGTTTTTTCCCCATTATGGATTTTTTTATGTTCACTGATATCTGCCAGAATAATGTTCCATCTAGTGTTTCTCCTTTCAGTTTTGTTCCCAACTAACAATTCTAGTAAAGAGTTTTTAACCCAATTGACTAATACACTGATGAAAAGTTGCATGACTGATTTTTCCAGGAATAAAATAACAGGATTTTTTCAAAGTTTCAAGTGCTATCAGATAAATAAAGTTCCTCATACATAATTTAGAAGTAACTAGAAAAACTTCCTTAGAACAGATAGTTATCTAAAAATACTAAATACAAGTTCCTGAGTTTCATTAGTTGTATTTATAATGAATTTAAATAAGTAGACCCTGGGAGTTAGTCACATCAAGAATATGAGTTCTTTCAAAGCTAGAATATAAACAGAAAATAGCTACACACCCTAAGTACCATCTATTTTGAAGAATGCAACTCCTGCCTCTAGTACAGAAGAAAGAGCAGAAATTACATTAAGAAACCAAAGCCCAACACTCTTAAGTTCCAGTTCAATACCTTCACAACATAACCATTCTTTGTGTCTTTGTTCACTATACTTCATTAAAAAAAATTATTAGGATTAACAAAAGCTTCTGATACACTATTTTTAAAATCATTTATAGTCAGAGCATTTCAAAATCTTGCCACGAGCTTCTTTCAGAGGGCTCCAAATCTCACTCACTATGATCAAATTTTACCAAATTTTACCAGACATTAATGCATTACGAAAGTGCATAAGTGTAAAATGTACATATATGTGTGTAGTTGTGTGCATGGGTACACATATACACACAAACACACTTGTGTTGTGATTTCCCAGCTGTATACAGGGGGGTAACTCATGCCTGAGCAGATGCAAAGCCTTACATGCTCTCTGTGTTCAGAGATATTGCTGTGGAGGTAAAAACTCCTTTGTTTTTGGAGTATTCAGTATTCTACACATGATGAAGTTTTTGGTGTATAGATGTATTTGAAAGTCAGTCACACAGAAGTTCCCATCTATGCCTTTCACTTGAGTTTTAAACTGTTCTCTTACCACATTTTGCAGTTCATAAGCATGAGGAACTGTTCTGCTCTCTGATTGCAATATTATAGAATATGGAAGTACCTGAACAGAAGGTATCAAGTTTTGTCCTAAATTTTGGAATTCTTTCCAAGGAAGCCAAAAGTTTCAGTTCAAGTTGCCCTTGAAGAAGAAAAATTAATTAGGGCAAAACAGTAAAAGCATTTTAACTACCAAAAACATAGTAAAACCTTCAAAATTATAGTAATTGCTCACAAAAACTGTGTATGTTGTATACCTGTAGAATACCCCCTGTCTTCTAGTTTTCTCATCACCTTTCTCTAAACCCAGTAAAATATTTAGTAATTGAAATAAACATTTGTATTAAATTCTAAACAAACAACCATGGAATCAAAGAAAAAATTGCTCTAAACAATCTTCTCTCTTGGAATAATTAAAATTATTTTGATTTATGTCATGTCGTTGCCTGGAGGGAATATCAAACCTCATTAATGGTAGAATTGAAAACAAAGAAGGAAAAAGGTACAATAATCCCTTGTAGAATTCACACTATTTTCTTTTTTCCTGAATATGCTGTTCTCTTTCTTCATTTGTTTTCATTAACTCACAAGTACCAAACCAATAAGCGAAATGGAAGCAGGGTAGAGATATTTTAGGAGGTACATCAAATCTGAAAAAGGAAACACCATCACCTTTGGGCTGTAGCATTTTATTCAGTTCCATAGTCATAGAGGCACACCTAGCTTTGTAGTTCTGACCAAAGACAAAGGTCAAGACTGCACTCATCAGGAAACAAGAATACATTTAAGAAGCACATCCAGGTCCAGTGAGATTAGAAGTGTGGGAAGCAAAAGGCAGAGGAGAATGCATTTTCTAAGTGTTATCTGCAATGCTGAATATATCAATGTGAATACACTGTATGACCAGCTCAGCTGATCTATTGAACATCACATTCTAATAGTTACGCCAAAATTTTACACATCTGCAAAAGTGCTACTGAAAGCAGAACAACATTAGATATCCCTAAGTATACTAACTGACTATTTACTAGATATTTTAACATAATATGTTATGAAATAGAATTCAATGAACTCATAAGCTTAAGGGAATCCTGCCATTGTGGGTTTTGGTTTTTTTTTGTTTTTTGTTTTTTGTTTAGCAAAGTCTAAAAGGAAACAGAACAAAACAAAAATAAAACAAACAACCATCACCTTTCCAGTAATCAAACAGTATTTTTTCCTGTTTGTACAGGAGATGCAAGAACCATCGATTACTTACCAAAAGAACAGGCTAATTTGTTGAGGACTGTGAAGAAAATCATTACAGGGCTTGAAGCATTAGGAGAGTCCCCTTGAAAAGTACCATTTAAAAACAGAGCAATTCAACAGAGGCTTTATAGATTTTCAGTTTATCTGGTAGTTTGAGCAGCAGACTTTGAAAAGTCACTGCTATCACTTGGAATAGAATTTAATTTTATAAAACTACAACTAATAAATGCTGCTTGTTTCACATTGCCCTTACATCTTCCTTCTAGATTTCTAACTGTGGTAAGTAATGAGAAGGATGAATTTACCCTATGAAATGAGCAAAAAAATTGGTGTTTGCAATGTCAGATATTTGAAGCTGTGGCTGAGTTTTGATCCCTTTATATGTCAAGACTCTCTAGGTTCTTTGTTTAATAGTACCTGATTTCACTTTCTTTCTGCCTCGAGAGAGAGAAAATAAAATTAATTTTTTTAAAAAAAAAAAAAAAAGGAGGAGAGTCGAGAATCAGGAAATTATATTAAAATATTTACTTTTACTTGTTCAATTTATATTCTTTTCCAGTTATCAGCACAGCTTCTTTCTGCTTCAGAACCTTGGTAACAAGGGGGAATTTTTTCAAAAAGTGGGCCATAGTCAGAAGACAACAGCTCGACCCAGTAATATATTTTGAGCGAGTGGCCCGGGTTATCATGCTCATGGTGAACTAAAGCATGACAATAATACAACAATAATGCATGACAACCTGCTTCTTTCACAGACCTGTCATATAATAATAGTATTTTCTTTCTCAGAACCCAGGCTTCCTAAATGCCAGACTGTGATATGTAAGCACATACTATAACTTCTGAGTCACAGATTTTTTCGTGCATCTATCAACATAAATACCTAAGGCTAGGGCAGATATTTTGTAGGCATGAGCAATTCACTGCTAGACAACACCACATTGAATTGGTTTAGACTGCTGGAGTAAATCATAGAACAAAAGATGCAACCAGTTATCAGCATCCGCACAACATGCAGCACAGAACCCTTTTTGGCTGCTCAGAGGCACAGTCTAAAGAACTGACCTCAATTTTTGTCAAGATAATACAAAAATTGAAAAAAAACCCAAAACACAACAAAACAACAAAAAACCCCACCAAACTCATAAAACCCCTAAAACAACAACAAAATCACAAAAAACAATCCCATGCTCACAAACAAGAAACCCACCATTCTATGCAAAATTTATTAAGCAGAAAACTGTTCGCACTAAAAATGCCAAATTTTCATGCGGTAAATTTTGAGGACGGCTTAAGTTTGAGTGACAAGGCAATGTTCTTTCCTAATTTGAGTTTTGTGATATACAGGAAAAGTCTCCTTTAGATGAATTGTCCTTTAGATGAATTGACATTGCTAAATTCTTTGCTAAAGGTCATTAAGGAGTTTTATGTCCTTAGAGAAAGTAAGATTTCCCAGCAAAAATAATTGGAGTCTGATGTAGTCACTGTTTTGGTCTGCTAGTTTGTAGACTACATTTGAACCTTAAAGTAAATAGCAGGTGCAATTGGTTTTCAGTGGAATAAGAAAGGCCATCCCCTCAGGTACTGCATTTCTGATGATCCATGAAAAGGGTTTGTAATGAGCTGGCAATTGACATTGATTACCATTTAAAGGCAGTGAAAACCCACGAAAGTTTTCAGTGTTAAGTGAGACGTGCGACAATGCAGAGCAGAATTTGTGCTTCCCTGAAAGAGTGGCATGAGTTTCAGAGATCATACATTCCTGTTACTTTCTATTCAGAGGCAGTGTTAGCCATGGGAAAACTGGGGAAAGAAAAAAGTAATTTTTCTTTCTTCTTTTTTAGAAGTATGGTGGAACCACTACCTTGAATTCAGTACACTGAAACATCAGGTTACAAGTTCACCGTTAGACAGCAGTATTTTTGTGCTGCATGTTGTCAGGATGCTGATAACTGATTGCATTTTTCATTCTCAGTCATTCAGTCATGCGTCTTCATTACAGGGGCTCACACCTCACTGTGACGGCGCTCGCCGACCCTGGAGATTGCTGGCATTCAAATACAGACTGAGACCTGTTGTTTTCAGGACACTTGAAGGTAAAAATTGATGAAAAGTAGTTTTTAGGAGATTGGACTTACTTTTTATAATTGGAAGTTGGGCAGCTTCATCAGCCTGCCATGCCGTAGTACCATCACTTTCACTGCCCTGTTAACTGCTGTTCATGGGGTCAGTAGTACAGTGGAGGCCTCTGATAGTTTTTCCTTCATCCAGCTGTTACTCCAGCTGTTACTCAGTATCAACTTCTAGCCCTGGAAATTAGAGCTACAGGAGATAACAATTGCCTGATTTAGCATTTTCAAGGGTGGCATGACTTAAATGCCATAAAATTCACAATTCTCTTTATTCAAGACTCAAAACAAGAATAACAAGTGGGGTAGCACATCTGAACTTCATGATGTAGGAAAGTACAATTAGATCCTAATCAATTATAAAAGTAGCACATTTTAGAAATTAAACACTCCTTCCACAAGCTCTTAGTGTATTAAAGCTGCATGTTACGCTGTGTATCTAATCATGTTTTCCTAGCTTGTTGAGTATTCTTCCTCTTCTGTTGCCCCAAAAAACATTGACCTGAAAGCAACTTTATAGAAGGCAATTTCACTTTTTATGCAAGTTACTTTGCCTAACAGTGTATCACAGCTATATCTATGAATTGCTTTCTCTTACCTGAAGGGCATAGAGTGTGAGAAGTGACATGGTTGAGCAGAGGAAGCAATAACTTTAAAAACACTATATTTTAAATAGAATAGGATACCGCAGAGCAACTGTGTCTCCTATCAACAGAAGCCAAAAAAATTAACAAGGTATTCCGGATAAGACCAAAAAAAATGTGGTCTTTTTCAGTCTTCCATTTTCCCTCTATGCAGATTTTTTTCAGTCTTGTGTTGAATAATGAATTGCACTATAAAACATGCAGGAGAAGAGTTCCTACTCATTGACTCCTGGAGTATTTTTGTTTGACATTGGTTATTTGTTTGTATTTCTTTCTTTTTACAAGTGTAAAAGATGTTTGAGCTCAGTCACCAATAACCTCTTTACAAGTAGTTACAAAAATAACAATACAGTAAATTGTATTCCTTGTTCAATACTTACAACTGTTTGTTGGCAAGTCCTTTCTTCAGAAACAGGACATTAATTTAATGACCTTACAATTAGGATGTCAGGGCAAAACACACATGTACACAGGTTAAAAACTGTTTATGAATTGGCTTTTAACTGTATGTTTAGGAATTTAACTAAACAAAGGGGTTTTGTTAGGAAATTATTTCTAAAAAGTGTTTCTCATTATTATTTCATTATTAAGAGAACCCATTACAATTTCAATTTTTACACATTTCAGTTGTGTGTTTTATGAGGAAGGTCAGTTCAAACCCTTTTGCTCTTTACTCTAGCAGCTAGGACTGTTTGTGCCTCCCTGCAGCAGCCAATGTTTGGACACATATTCAGGCAGTCCGGCCCCGGTCAGAAAGCACCAACTCTGCAATCGCCACAGTCAGTCCCTTTGACTGCAACACTGGTCATCACACATATTGATTACATGGCAATTTTTTGTGCTAAACTGAGTCCAACAGAAATATAATCAGTGGTGCTCAAAGCACCTTTACGCATTATTGAGAGCCCTCTCAGGTTAATAAAGCAGAAGAATGGACAGTTTCTGGGCCCAACAGGCTAAAATTGTAGGCACCTGCACAGGCTGCAGGATTATGACAGCTTAAGGTATCCATATAGGTGGATTTGTACATGCCCAAAGGAACTTTCTAGAATCTATGAACACAGGATTTTGTGGTGCATCATTACAATATGCTGCATTTATGTAATATTTTAGTTGCAAAATGAATCAAAGAAAAGTTTTGCTTAAATTTTCAAAAAGAAAATATTCATATTTAGGAATCTGAAATAATAGTCATGAAATACAACACAATACTGAGTAAACATTGAATAGTTTCAAAATGTAGAAGTAAATCTAAACCGGTCTAAATTCTAAATCTAAATTGGTTTCATTCAAGTTTAATTCTGAAAAGTAACTAAATAATGTATTGTATTAATGGATACTTTTCAGTTATAAACCTTTCTTCTAATGGACCTCTATTATGTTGTGTTTTTTTTTTTTTTTATCAAACCTTTTTCAAGTTGTACTGCTGCTTGTTTAAGTGTCCTCTTTATAGCTATTTATGAATTTTAAGTAAATAGAACAACTGAAATATTTTTTTATAAATGAATGTTCATTTTTTTAATTTTAAATATAAGAAGATTATAGATCTGTTTGCCTGTAGTGGCTTCTCAATTCTCATGTATTTACAATGGTCAAGTGAAATGTCATAATACTAAAAACAATTCCAGACAACAAATTCAAGTTCATGGAAATTTTTTGTGTCTTTGACTTGGATGATGTGAAAATACGAATAAAATCTAAATGTGAGGGAAGCCCTTAAAGCAGGCTGCTTAGGTATATTCAAATATCTAAGCCTTTCATACTCCTCATGACTATTAATTGCTTTCTCATACCATCTGAAGTGGGGCTCAGCATTAATGAAGTTCCAAAACTTCTTTATACATTCTTCAGGACATATTCAGTACACAAAATGTCAGTACGCAAAAATTCAGTACACATTCATCACGTGTGCTGTAAACTACACACACTAGTACTAGGTTAAACTCTAAAGACACATTTTTTAATTGGCAGACTATTCCTTCCTTTTCTCGATTAAAAAGTAATATCAAATGTTTTACCATGGAAATGCTATTACACCCTTTCTCTTAATAAACTGAATTTAGATTTTTTTATGATAGCTTAATGACAGATTTTGAAAAAATCATTGTATATTAAATGAATATCTATGGAGGTGTTCTATATATTACGTTGTCAGAAGTTACACAGCAGTGTAGCATTCAGCCTCCCTTTTTTCCCTTGTACAAGATACTAGAAAGACTGTTGCGTTCTACCTCTATGATTGTTTCAGAAACCCCCAAAATCCAGAACATATACACACACAAAACCCCTCCAAAACAACAAAACAAAACAGCAAAACACAACCAAAAAATCAACCAAACCAAAACAAACGAAACCCACAACCCACTCCCCTCCAATGAAACTAAACAAAAACCACAGGAAAAGACCGGAACAGTAAACACACACCAAACTCCACCATTTCAGCTGGTCAATGAGGTGATATTGTCTTTTCCTGAGGCTAACAGGAACATCTGTTGAGCCAAGTACTGTTTTAAATCAGGCTAAATCAAGACTTTTCTTCAAGACACCTTTCCTATGTGAAGTGCTTTATAATGAAAGAAACAGTTGTGAATCATTACTCAATGTAGTTTCGAGCGCAGCAGTTTGTGCCTGTCCTGTCCCTGAACTAGGAGCACCGTATCTGATTTAGAAACCCCAAATGTACTGACTATTGAGATCAATTTCTAGCAGAGTTCAAATCAGAAAACAGGGGGGTAAGAATATCTATTTCTTAAATATATAAGGGACCATCAAGCAACAGAAGGATGAGTTTTTTTTAAAGTCTGTCTATATCTCTTGAGAATTTTGATTAGAACATGTGCAGATAATAAATAGTGAATATTAAAATATGTATAGAAAGATAACCTCTAATCTGAGCACTATCCCAAGTTTATCTGAGAAAGAAATGTGGGGTTTGTGATTTTATTTTTTTCTAAGCTAACAAGGTGTTGGTTATGGAGCTCCTGGTGCTAAAATATTCTCATTCTTAGAAATGGCTAAGGTGATGCTAGAATTTAGGATGACAGTTTGCATCCACTGGGTCACTGAATGATATCAACATTTTCATTTTTTTTTTAGTCAGTTTATCAGTAGTGGGAACAAAACATCACACTGAAAAGCTAAACAGAGTCTGCCTATTGGACTGACCTCTTTTCTAAATATGACTTATCAATTTTCTTTTTTAAATGACTGATTGAAAAAAATGTACATCTGAGAAACAGTTACAGTAGAGCTAAGAAAAGAGGTAACAGAAGGTTATTATGTGCTATTTTTTGGTTTATATATCTAAGTAATGCATTTGACCCCAAAGCATTGAATGGGAAACTCACATTCTCAGAAAAATCTGCAATGCCTGAAGTGACTCTTTTTGAATTACTGAGCCTCAGGATAAGGCTTTTCAAACACTTATTTATCTCTCCCAGAATTAAGATACCATGTTTTCTCTATGAAACACCAAAAGAAAAATATACTTTCAGAAAATTCCCCTTTTAATGATAAAGCACTAGTAACAGACATTTAAAAGTGTTTCCTCCATTTTTAGATATAGTAGTATAGGGGTTTTAGGATTTTAGGATTCTGTAGTTGAGTAGTAGAGAGAAGACTCTCAGGTGTGAGAAATACGACACTGATTATGTGGATGTTTATAATTAAATTTATTCCTGATACAGTGTATAAATATGGCCAATGCAGTCTATAATATAAGCAGGTATAAGGTTATAATACAAGCAAGTTTGGCCAGAAAGGTACAGGTTTACCATCTTTGGCCTTGCAAAATGCACAATTACAAAGCAAGAAAGCACCTGGGGGAATACTTTGGGATTTTATCACTTTCCCTGACGTGACCAGATCTGAGCACTTTTACTCACCTGCCCAAAAGTGAATGTTTCCATCTTGGGGCTGGACATCCCCTGCAGACGCCCCTACCAGGGATTGGGAGGATTCATCTGGAAGCTGTGCCGACTTTGAAATCCTCGCAGCTTCCCTATCTCTGGAATGCCTCAGTTATGGGAACATCCAGAGGGTTCCTCCTGCAATTCCCACCTGGTGTTCTTATCTTAGGACAGATCTCACTGCCCATCAAACACAATAGTAAGGGAGGGGGGAAGAGGGTGGAGGGAGAACACATAGGAAGACCAAACTACCTTTCAGTGCCGCACCTTTCAGAGACTCACCATGCCAATCATGGGCCGATTTCCTGTGTTTTTTCACCCTTGAAAGGCAAGAGCTTTTTTCTCCCCACTTTGCCTGAGTGTTATACACAGAATGGCTATACACAAGTTCATACAGCTCTTCTATTTGGTGTGTCTAAGCACCTACAACCTCTCAACATCCCATCCATTCCACAAGATTTTTACTTTCTATCTAGAGATAACCTTTTTTAAGTGCTGGATTTTATCACATTTTTCATTAAACATGTTTGCATGAAGGTCAGAAGTACTGATAAAATATGCAAAGATTAAAAACAGAAGGAGCATTGTTACTGCAAATAAACAAACCAAACCAACCCATGAACAAATCCCCAAAACAAACAAAAAACCCAAAATCAAACCAAACCAAACAAAAAACAAAAACCCCAAACAAGCAAAACCCCAAAACCCAACCAACCAAAATAACTCATAAACTCAACAAAAAACAAAACAAAACAAAAAAAACCCCAACAACAACAACAACAAAACCAACCAAACAAAAAATGCACCAAGAAAACACAACAAAACAGAAAACCAATAAAAACCTAGTTAACCTTGAGGTGACTCAATACTACAGAGAAAAAGGTTAAAAGTGTAGTGAAATTGCATGCAAAATTCAGTGCTTGAAGACAATAGAGATGAAGTATTGTTGTCAGATTATGAATTGGAAGTGAACAAGCCAGGAACATGAGGGTACCAGTTAATCAGTGGCTGAATGTCAGGCACCATGGAGAAGGTAAATGTAATCTTGGGATGTAATGTATGAATTTTCTAGTAAGGCATTTTCACCAAAGGAAATACGTTCATAATTACATTGCACAAAGCATTGATAGGAGTTTTAATGTAATAAGAGAATTATTAGAAAAAGATATGGTGCTTGGAGAGTTGCTCATTTAAAGCATCAGTTGTTTCGTGTTAATTTTGCAAAATAAAGACAGAGGATGACTAAACTTTGCATTATAAATGTCCAGGGGAAAAAAATCTTTCACATTTGGACAACAATGGTACAAAGCCTCTTTTCTATAAACTCTATATAAATACAGTTTTCAAGTAAACTAGTCATTAGAGTTGGAGAATAGTGTCATGATGGCATTTTTAAAACAAATCTATGAGTCAGATACTATCTTTACATTGGAAAACTAATCAGCCTTTTAGCAATAAAATTATACTCCTGAATTCAAGGTCATTTCCTTCTAGATACAAGAAATTCTACTACAGTTCTTTTCACATGTGTAATCATCGCTTTCCCCCCCTTATTTTCTGACACTTTAAAAAGAAATAGTAAATAATATCTGGAAGAATATGGGATAATGGTGTAGTAGCTATAATGTTTTTCCAACACTCTCTCCTCCATACTGCTCTCTGGCCATTTAGGAAGATTAGCAGGTTGAAAGAAGCCTTGGATCATGCTTCCTGAATGCTTAGATGCTGTTTGCCAATGAAGGATGAATCTCAAATGTAAAAATAAAGGTTAAAAGCTCTTCTCTGAGTACATTTTTTCCATTGTATGATTTCACTATGAGTGTTTTAACTACTTCATACCTCAGAATTTATCAGATGTCTGTAGTAAAGGGTGCTACACAAATGAAAATATTTAATTAATGTATATATATTATTTAATTATTACAGAAAAAATCGGTATTTTGTTATTGGATGAAAATAGCTTCCTACTTTTTTCTAGCATAGAAATAATAGAATAATGGTCCTTGAAAGCTGGAGTCAACATCTGGTAGTTATATTAAAAGCTGTCAGTAATCACTGTCTACTTTTAGAAAAAAAGTAAACAAATCCAAAGCAGATTAGAAATATGCTCAAGCCCATAAATGCATAGGTAGGAACATGGCTATTAATAAATCCATCCATGTCTAGTTTTGATATGCTAATTCATCTGACTAAAAAAGACAAGCAGAGCTCAGAACAGACAACATACAGAATTGTTTCCTTTTGTACAGTGCCACTTATTGTAATCAGAGGTACTTTAGGACATTCCCATGTTCTGTAATATTACTTTCCTACATGTACTCCAATCTATTAAACTTAGGTTTGTCTTCACACAGTCTCAGAAATACAATATTTGATCTTGATTTGCTGAATGAGAACAAGTAACAAGTTTCTTTCTGTACTGACACAAGCTGCTTACATATATTCATACTTAAACATGTACTGCCACCTGTGGTTCAGGCAACAGCTTTAAACTTACTGTGCATTTGAAGAGGCAATCATCCACTATTCCAGTGGACTGGGGGGGGAAAAAAAAAAGGTATTAAAATTGAAGTATTAAACCAAATACAGTTAATGTTTTATTTGATACTGCAGTGTTTAGTTTAGAAAGTAGTACTTTCTTATAAACGTAAAAGGAAACAACCTCAAATCCACTGAACTTATCTCTTTTGAAGCTACAATTTATATTTAAGCAAGAAAGAACTAGCTAGTTTACACAGAACCTTATCAGAATAACAGCTCCGTGAAGAAATATTAATTATTTTGATTACCCTTCACAAATTCTTTATGTGTTTACAGCTGAAAATAATCTTCAAGTAGAAATGGCTTTGCTAAAGGATGCAGCATAGCCAGGTGCTGCTCATTGTCAATGCACAAAATCTTCAGTTGTTCATATTTGAATCCAGACTGAAAGTAAACAGCCCAAGCCCAGGCCAAGCGATATAGCAGAACAGCTGGAGAGAGTGCAAGAAGAAAAGAGTTAGTGCTAGCTCCTGCAAGCTACACTACCTTATCTCAGACTTTCACTCATCCATCCTCTGCCACCCGAATCTGCTCTAACCATGTCATCATCATGGCTGGGCTTCACAAACGAAGATTTGGGAAGGGCTCTACCCACGCTTGCTGCAAGCGCACTGATGGCTAAAGAGGCCAATTCTATAGTGAGTCTGAATTTTACCTACAGAGATGAGAAGCCTTCACTAGTTCTATACTTTCTAAGGCTCACTGTACCTGTACAGCTGTCAGGGTTCTACTTGCATCAGCAGACTCTACAATCTCTTCTCCCTCCAGGCCCTTAGGCTGGGGTAAAGGCTTTTATGGTACAGTTGTGAGACCTTGAAAGTTATTTCAATCGAAAGAACTATTAGAAGCCTTGTCTACAGTCTCCCATACTGTCCTGGTTGGGAGCTGCATTAAATTCAGGGGTTTGCGCTTGCTTGACCTTTCTCAAGACCTTTCCTTACCTGTGGCAGTTGTATCTGTGCTCAGCCTTGTACTTTGCACCTGATCTCAGATCTGGTCTATCACTGTGGACTTGTCCACTGAGCATTGCAAAGGCTGATCTCCAGATCTGCTCTGCCCTTCTTGTCAGTTACGCTGCGTTTGCACTCCTCACCTGGCAGGGCACTGTCCCCTGTCTCTCCTGCTGTCATCCTTGGCTCCCAGCTCAATTTGCTTTCCAGAGCCACCACTTTTGCTGCTCCCTGGCAAGAACCTCTTGCACCATAATTTTGAGAGTCAAGAAGGAGACCTACAGAAAGCTGCAAGGTAATGCTATGACAAGAATGGCTGTTGTTGCCTTAATTTTAGGACAGGAAGCATAAAGTAATAGTTTTGTATCTTAAATTCCAGTGCATACAGACAGCTACATTATTATGACTTAAAGCTACTGACAGACCTTTTGAAAGTGAAATTGACACACAAATTTTAGGCCAAGAAAATTCTAATGTGCCTGACTGGTTTAGGAAATTAATTAAAACTTATTTCATTAGAACATAAAACCCTACATGCCTGAGGTAGCCATCTGTCAAGACATTCAGATATATTTGATTTTAATGTGAGGGGTTTTTTTTACCATCTTTTAGGAAATGAACAATAAAAATGTGACTTGTTTGAACACTCAGGTTAAGTTAGTTGTCAGGAATACAGAACACTAAACACGAGGTCATGTTTTTCGTACTCAAGAAAAGTTACTTAAATTTTATGGTCTCTGTAAATGTGTTCAGGCCTTCTGTGTTAAGTGGCTAAGCTAACAAGATGAAGTAGTCCTAGATGGAAAAAAGTCAAGGTCTCTCTTTCAGCTACAATCTTCCCACATCTATAAAGGATGTGAAATAAAATATTTTGCATGACAGTAGTTATTAGAACAGAAACTGACTCCTCCTGTGCATAATGAGTTATCATGTTGCAAAGTATTGTGCATGTTGCATATGTATGAAAACAAATTCCAAAAAGAAAAAATTTAACAATCCAGTTTCTATTTATTAATGAGAAACATTCAGTTTGTAGTCAGTTCATATTGAGTAAAATAAACATCAGGAACAGCTGCTGACATTATCTGAATAGCTTAAACTTCATGAACTGTAAAACTGAATAAGAAATTTATAAGGTCAGATTTTATTTTATTATTATAAGTCCTTTTGGAGAAGAATTAGAGAGGCAGATGAAAATAAAAACATAGAAAAAATAATAAAAGAAAAAGAGCCAAGGAAGGTGTCAGAGCTTGTTAGTGGTAGTTTCATCTCCATCTTTCACCTTTAGAGCAGTAATGGTAGGGGGTAATCTTTTTAAAGTAGCCATTGAGTTGGGGTAGGCCGGACGTTGTTCTGCTTGGGAAAGGTGGTGAGTGATGTCTTTGTTCACTCAGGGTTTTTTGTCTCTTGATTTATTAAAAAAGTCTTTATCTTGACCCACAATTTTTTTCCCATTTTTGCTCTTGCAATTCTCTCCCCCATCCTGCTAAGCGGGGAGCAAGGGAGTAGGGTGGGATGGCAGTGAGCAAGGGACTGGTTGATGATTCAGTGCTGGTTGTGGTCAACCAACAACCAAGACAGCACCACAAATTATGCTTGTGATTCTTTCCAGAACACTTCTGCTATAACTGAATCATAATACCTTGAGGGGTCTGTACTGTGTTTCTGGGATACAATGGAAAATGTGTGTACCTTTTTGTACAGCTGCAAAAATCCTGCTGCACTTCTTTGCTCTAATGTGAAACCACCCTAACTGCCCCAGGCATTAACAGGAGACTAAGGTTTTGTTTCCAGTAAATAAAAACCTTCTAGCATGCTATAAAAAAAAACAAAAGCTATCCTTGAGGTTTAAATGTCAAAAGGAGACCTTGAGAGTACGGGCTGCACATCCCAGTTCTGGCACAAATTTTAGCTTACAGCATAAAGTGTCATTCTGTGCAAGGTTCTAACTAAAACTCTTTCCCTTGGTTCAGGACATGTAAGAAATGATAATACTTATTTCTTCTGTGCTTTCTCAAATAAATCATTTTAGAGTTTAAGCTCTCTTGGCTGTCTGATATAATATTTTAGCCACTACTATAATACCTTTAAGCCATTGCTATAAGAAGTTCTCTCAGATGATTACAGGTATTTTTATCTATCTACGAGGAAGAAATTTTTGGCCATTACGGCTGATTTTTAGTTCTGAATTCAGCCACAGTAGTAAACTTTCATGGTGACAAAATTATGCAATTGTACAAAGATGGTTTACTGCCAATTTGGACTTCAATAATAGGTGGGAACTAGTTGATTCTGACTTCTCAATGCTGCAGGATCCATGAGCCAGAAGCAGTTCATCGTTATCTTCCAACATTAATGGGTTTCAAAATGGTTTTCTCAAAAAAAGTAAATCTGTATTGAAATTATTTCCCTTTCATGATATTCTGCAATGACTAGATGCAAAACAGAATTTGCATTTGTGGTATCTCACTGAGAATAATGGTTCATAGATACTGAATTAAAGCAATATAGCCATATTGAGAAAATGGGATAAAAAATAGAACAAAAGGAAGAAAGCGCCATAACAAATGACAAGAGTCTAATGAGAATGCCTGAATGGATAAATTGTGTCTAACACTGCATCTAGAACCTGAAAGGTCTATTTACTTGAATAAATTGTGGAAGCCTAGTCCACAATTTTAACACCAAGGTTAATACTATTTAGTGAATGAATAATGAAAAAAGACATATTTGAATAATAATTTCCCTTGTCAGTATAACCTGCAACTTTTTGTACTTTCAAAATGTACTGATTCAAAATAATATTGCTCTAAAAAGGATTTAATGGTCCATGAGACATAAAAGTAAAGTATTCCTTTATAATTCTTTTGGGCATTCTGAGAAAAAAAAGCTTTCCATGCTCTGTGGGTAGTTTATAGGTCTAGAAGGTCTCTGTCAATGTTTGCATTGTCTTCTGTACTTTTCAAGGCAGATCATTGGATTAGGGATCTTGGACTCTCTTTGTACCATATCATATAAAAAATATTTTCTTTTCTTTAAAATACTCAAATTCACAATATAAAAATGAGAGTTTAGAACTTTGTTGAACATGCAAGAAGGAATAAATGAACACACTCCTGTCTTGAAATTTCATAACCTGAATATGATTAGATGTGCTGTTTTATTAAAAAACAAAACAAAACAAAACAAAACACACAACAACAACAAAACCAAAACAACAAACTATCCTTTTCTTCTAACATTTTTATATAAGGTTATTGGGCTAATCAAAGACATGTATGATGATAGCTTTCAGATAAAAGAAACTCAAAGGTGCAAACTTCTTCAAACAGTAGAAAATTTTCTTGACAAAGCAGCCTTCTGTTCCTGCTATAACAGAATGTGCAGAAAATGCAGGCATCATGGTGGTTTATGGTGGTTTGTATTTTATATGAATCAGTAGCTGTTGGGAGAGAGAATAGTCACAATGCTTTTAGATTTCATACCTAAACCATGTTTAAATCTAGAATTACTGAGGATTAAATAAGGAAAAAAATTATGCTCCTATTTTATGTTCTAGTAGTACGTGTGCTCCTGGGGGTTTTGGTGGTGATTTAGGTTTTGTGCTGGGTTTTTTTGTGTTGTTTTTCGTTTGGTTTTTTTGGGTTTTTTTTTTGTTTTTGTTTTTGTTTTTGTTTTTTAAAGAAAAAAGCCCCGTTTGGTTTATTTTATTTTGGTTTAGGTGTTTGGGTTTTTTTTCCTTCAAAACTCATGCTATTATGGGTCAAATTTTAAAGACACATTGTTCAACTTCATTATACAGTTCCTATTGAGTGATATTTGTTTCTCTTAAACCAGTTCACTTTTAACTCTCTCATAATCTTTACTGATTAGATTTTAAAGGAGGTAAGATTGAGATTTTTTTTTTTGTTTCAGAATATGTATAGTTATACTGAGTTATGGAGTATTAAAACTATTCTAATTTGCTTTTAAGAAAGCTAGACACAGTTTCCAAGCTCCCGATTTTAGCATTTTAAATTAGTGTAGTCTAATCAAAATGTCCTTTAACTTTCACGAAAATTAACTGTAGAACTTTTGTTATTTTGAAATTAGAATAAAAATGTCATGCTTGTGTTTATGTCTAAATTAGAAAACTCTTCTCTGGTTTTTCGGCAAGCTGTGTTCATCAGTCTAGATTTCTGTGTCGTTTGCTTATAGTGAAAAGCACTTTTGGGAGTTCACAAACTCTAAGGAATGAATATGTTGACTGAAACCTCAGAATGTGAAGCTTGTTATTTCCGAGGGGGAATGTTGGTTATAGCCATCATCACATTGCGCACCCAAGGGCAGGCAGGAATGTAAGCAAACCTCAGAATGAGCCACAAGGAGGCATTTGAAAGAACACTTAAAGAACACAGCATTTAAAACAGACACTCTTAAGAACTATTCATTATTTAGATTTTAAATTTTTCTAATGCAGACTAATTTTCTATTGCAAGCCTCTGTATTAACATGCAGGTGTTGCAGCCAAAAGCTATGAACAAATTAATTTAAAATTTATACCTAAGAACATCTCAACTGTTTGAAGTACTTCTTATTCAATATAGTTGGAACATTCCTTGCCGTTATTACAATAGTAATAAAACTTGTATTTCATATCTCACATCTGTGACTCAACTTGTATTTAACCTTCAGTGTTCTTTGGCTCTGTATGGAGTAATATCATTGTAAACATGTGTCTGTTTATCACTGTGCACTAACCTTAATGCATAACATTCAGCAGTTTTCCAATAAGCTACAGTTGCAAATGGTGATATTACCATAACGGATTTTCAGTGTACTTTTCCCACCTATGTGTAATAGAGACAAAAAAGTCTATATGCCAGTCCAAACACTGAGACCAGAAAGGAGCATTAGGTTGTACTTTTATAACAGACTTTTTGTCTAACTGGTTTAGAACATATGCTCTTTGTCCCACATTCATCCAGGCATGCACAGAAAATGAAAGGTATCTTTATCGCTTCTCCAAGTCTCTATAACCCTGGCAGTTCTGCTTAAAGTTACAGTATAAAACACCAACTAAATCAATAAAACAGAATGAAATGCATTATAAGTCTCTTTCTGTCACAGTAGATGTGATTCTGCTTGGCACTGGAATATTGATCTTTTACATAAAGTTAATTATTGCCACAGAATTAATTCAGGAGAATACAAGAGAAACAAATGCAGTCCGTAAGCTGAGTCTAACACATGATGCAATTAAAATTGTATTCTTTGACTCCATCACAATCTGTGTCAGCTCCAAAGTTGGGTATCTCCTCTGTTTTATTTGAATAACCCTTTATTCTACTAGTTGTTCTCAAATTAAATAAGAATGACTATTACAGGGTCATGTTTTGATTTTAATGATAGCCAGCTGACCATTATAACTTTATAGGCTCCTTTCCCTAATCTTGTGCAGTGTGCTTTGGCCAGTACTGTTTCTCCTGGTTTTTCATGCTACATACGATTGTCCTATTTGTTAAAGAATTAGAAAAATCATATTAACTATTATGGAATGATGAAAAAAAAAAATTAACTAAATACATATGCAATACACCCTTTGAAAATTCTAATGAAACTTAGGAAAATCCACAAAAATTAATACAGAGAACTGACTGCCAGTTCAAAATTACTCATTTATGCATACAGTGTATAACAGACCATAAAGAGAACATAGTTGTGGACTGCACAGTGTTGCACTTAGTGTGACGTTTGTGAGAATGGCACCACAGTTAACACAGGGAAAAAAAGGTAGAAAGAAAGATACTGAATGTAATAGTCACAAAAATCTTTAAGACTTTAAGAAATGGTACACATAAATAAATGAGGGCTATTCCAGAAGTCTCAGGCAATAGACAGGCATTGTATACAATATGTGTTCTCATAAACATATCACTGATGTTGAATTCACTTTACAGTATTGTCTTGTTTACCTTTTCCAGAAAAAAAATTTAGGAAAGCTGCAGCTCAGTGTTTGAAAAAGTTGTAAATAAACATTCCTCTATATTATTACTCTTCTTGAATAGCAGCAAACAAGTCTTTCTTCCAGCATAGGATTATTCTAATTTCAACATCAAAATTAATCAAACTCCTTTGGTTAATCAAAATTATATATTATCATCCTGATTACAATCATACATAAAAGACTATTTCCTCCTGCAGTTTATATGGTACATAATCAATGCAGAAGAAAAACAAACCCAGTCTATAAAGTGAAAACAGTAGTTGTTAATTGTGTAGTAAGTAAAACTCTAAAGTGGACAGCAATAGTCTGGCACTTAGTAGGTCTCCCACATGTGTATCATGCCTTTCATAAACTCATGTGAGATCATTCCAGAGCTAATTAACACTTTTTTTTTTTTTCTTTTTTACTTGATATCAACATTTTTGTATGAAGATGCTAAACTTCCTGATCAAGGAAGTTGAAGTCAGAAATAACTGATACAACTTTGCTGAAGATTTCTAGGGAAACTTCATGTTACTTTGCTACTACTTAATGTACAAACATTGATCTTGTCCTTAGCTGGCTCTATGCTTTTTCATCAGCCAGAACATGCCCTTCAGATTTGTTAACTAGGAGATAGACCAGATGGTCTTAACCAACCAAAGGTTGGTTAAACAGCACTTTTATTTCAGATTCACTCAAAATATGAACACATGAGGAGTGTAAAAGGGAAATAAGTAATTCAATAGTGATGTCTTGAGCTTTTGGGCCGGGTTTTGCACATCTTCTCCAAACTGCATGTCTGACCCAGTTACAGCCCCAGACAGAGTCAGAAAGCAACATCCTCTTTCTGTACACAATGTTTGTAACTGAAATTGCCTCAGTTTCAGCAGTGTATTACAGAAATACAGCAAATCAGCATAGAATTGTCTAAACATTTAGAATTAGCTGGTAAATAATAATTTATGTGATCATTATAAATAATAAATTAGCTGATCAGCATATTACTATGAAACGCCTTGCATTACTCCTTGAAGATAGATTACTAACTTCAGGTGGACTGTGGCCATCAAGGAAAAACCTCCCAAATCTTTGTCTAAGTTTCCTATAGGCAAAAAAATTTTACTCATCAAGAGGCAGAAATGGATATCTCAGTTGCATGCTAATGTTTAATTCACACATCTCTTAAGTGCTTGACTGGTTAAATTGTAAATTGTGAGATGACTACAGGCAACATTAAAAGTCAGTCAAGGTTAAATCAGAAGTTATCATCTAGCTTATAAATCAGAAGAAAGGGAAAAAAAGTCACATAGGTCTCCCTTTGTTATCAAAGACAGGATGGGCTTGAAGAAAACAAGTTTTGAAGGATCATTTCAAAAATATGAAAAGCCCATAAAGCTTATCTTGGTGATACACATCTGATGCTGGAAAGGCATTACAGAAGTTATGAAGTCCAGAATGGGGATGGTATGTGCCCAGCTGTAAGATCAGCGTCTATGTACATAACTTTAAGACTTAAACTCCTTTTGTCTGACATAACATATTGGAATATATCGTAAAGTATATAATCTCCACTCTTGGTTTAAGTTTTTTCAGATGTTTCTTTTTCATGCTCTTCAGATTGCATAATGAAGCAGACTAATAGAATCATTCTTCAATTCAAAGAGAAATGATTTGTGTAAGAAGTACACGAAGTGCTGTCTCGGTCTACATTGAAATTAACCAAAAAACATAGGGATGCCTCCACATAATTAAGTATTCAAGGTTGAACATGCTAATTTGTTTGTTCTTTTTTAAAATTGCTGGGTTTTAACTGTTTAATTCTAGTTTTCAAAGGAATTATTGGGATTGACTCTCAGAGGTAAGCTTTCTGGTTCCTGGAATTTTTGGAGACTTGGTTTTTGAAAACAAGAAACAATGAATGAAGATGTAGACAATACCGTTACATGTAAGAAAGATTTGAAAATATTGCAAACACTATGGTCCCAGAATGACTAACAAATTCAGAATAACCAGGTTTTAGGAAAAGAGAAACAAAAAGTAGACAAAAATTGACCTCAGCCAAAACCCACAAAAGCCAGAAATAACAACAGAAAAATCTACATCTGATGATTTAAAAGACATGTTCTTGGGAAAAAAAAAAAAAAGAAAAAAAGACAAGAGGTGTTCTTGAAGGGGTTCCTTATAAATTGAGCAATATAATGGGCAGAAGGTAGCTTGTGGTTTTGACACCTGCTGTAAAGTCCATAGGCAGGCTAAGATTAAATTTTCTCATTATAAGATAAATCAGGCTTGGAGTGGCAGATGCAATAGAAATAGGTATAAAATAAAATTTCAATTGCCTAATTAGGATTTTGGGCAATGCTCAGTTAAGAAGAAAATATATTATTTTGTGTAACAGGTTTGATTCACATAGTCATTTCACTGGAGCTGCATCTGATTTACAGCATCCTAATCTATATCAGTCTTGGACAATCTAATTTTGTAAATAAATTATTCAGACTAGGGGACTTGATAAACCAGTTCAAAGAAGTAAAAAGTGTTACTAAACTTAGAGTAAATGCAAAAATGTAACAAATATTTTTTACAGTTGCGGGTTCTGACTCATTTGGCTTGCTATCTATATAGATATAACAACATAAAAATGCTTACATAGTGTAGAGAAATGTTTTTTAAAGTTTCCTGCATGTGGAAAGGCTTTTCTTTCTTTGCAACACTAGTTGCTATGCCAGAAAACATTTTCAAGACACAGCATACAAAGGGTGACTTGCCCATGAATGGGTCAAACCCAAAAGGTCATGTTAGTTTAATTTCATGGTTGGAGATGAGAAATTGCTGATGGGTCAGAGAAAATGGGATCTGAGTACTCATATCCATCTATTCCTTGGGGTATATACAGAGAGAGGCTTTTTAATCCCATCTGTTTGGGGTAGCCAGAGCCCAGGTTGTATGATCAGCACTTAGGAACTGGCTTCTCTTGACACAAGCGTAATTCAAGTTTGGTGTTTTTATTTCATATTTTTGTAACATCAGCAGAAGGAATCCAAGCTTTAAAGACATTCTTGACTTTTACTATCCTCATTTAAAATATAGCTGAGCTTAGAAAATATTTTCAAATGTGGGCAGACTATAAGGTTGCAAGTAGAATCTGAATGTCTCATCCCAGTCCAAGGCCTAGTGTCTGGTCAAAGAGTGTGTTAGAAATGGTTAGATTTCATGAAAAAAAACAGTAACTGGGGTTAATTTGTAGACTTATAGAATTGGTCAAATGTAAATAAGGGAGAAATGCATAACAGGGAACTGAATTGCCTGGAAATGATCCAGATCTTGTTGCTCTGATGCAACGTTCAACATTGCTGAGCAGAAAAACATCAGGGAGCTTGATTGCTGATGAGAATCGTAAGAATTAGGAAACAAGATGTGAGTCCCTGATTTTGTAGGAGGGACGTAGATGGAACAGGGAGAAAGACAACTAAGTGATTATTTCCTACTATTTTCTGACATTTTCTTACACTATAATTTTTCCCTCTTTGATATTACTATATTTTATTTCTAGAGAACATTTTAATATGAAGGTGTTAAAGCCCTTTCAAAGGTCAAGCATTTCTTAAAGCAGCCTACAATGCAGATATTTTTTATTCTTGAAACAAATGTTGAAACCAGGGGAAAAAAATAAAAATCTTATTTCTAAACTTTTCAGATTTATGAAAAGTTAAGAATTTAAATTCAGATGAAAGCACTTAATAGTGAAGTGTAATTTTTTGATATATTAAACAGCCATAGATTCATTTAAAAAATTGTAAAATCATGCTGTTTATTCAGATATATTTAGCTTATTGAATGTAAACAGCTTCATCTCAGTGAACTGCTTAAGACACGTAGTGAATTAATGACATATGAGAAAATAGAGCACAGGTGCCTCAGGCATCCAATTGTTTTCCTGTGTTAAATAAAAGCATCTTTCTGCTTGACACAGCAATGAATTTCAAATTAAAAAAAGTCCTGTTGTTGGCTTCCATGAGGCATCTAGTGGATGCAAAACAAGCCACTTACTTCTGTTATTATAAACCGATCTGAGAGGAAGAAATCAAGTAAGATTAAAGAAGTTGTGTGTTCTCATTTACATAACTGTAACCCATTAGAAATCTGTGCCACAATAATTAAGATAACTTAAGATTGCTAAGATCTGATTAGATACGTGGTACAGAAAATAATTTAAAAAAAAAACAAAAAACAAAAATAATTATAGTAGTCCATGACTTCTTTGCACACACTACTCATAGGAATAAAGGGGTAAAATAGTATATCAAGGAGACGGAAAAGCAGGATGGGCAGAACAGACTTTATGAGACTGTTTTCCCAGTATGTGCTAACAGGTATGAGGGTAAGTGCAATCCTCAGAAACAGAAGGTACAAAAATGTGCTAAAAGGGATTTCATTCCTTACCAATTCTAAGCTTGGACAAGGTCTCTTGCAAGGATAAAATTAAATATACTCCTGACTTTCTAATTAAGCCTGAAACTAAAATACTGTCTAGAATTTTTGTATCTCATAAATTATGAGATTCTAGAACAAGACACATCAACCTTAGCTTGCTTGGTTACATGTCATGATAAGAATTTCACTGTCACAGGAGGAACAGCAATGCCTGCTGTAAATGGTATTTGGGCTCCCAGTAGCACCCACTTGCCATGTCACACCAAGTGGCCCTCACAAAAGAGAAGTCCATAGACCCTCCTTGCCGAACAAGTGCTTAGCTACTGAACTCATGACAGAAAAGGATATGGCCATTCTCCACCATAATGTGTTCTTTTCACTATCCCTCAAGCTGTGCTTTCACCATCACACTTCCAGCCTTTCTTTCTCTTGCCATGCTGCCTCTCCTGAGAAGAGAGGGAGCTGCAGCAGCTCTTTCCTGAGAAGGCTGGTCTTAGCAAACCAGGCAGGGACAGTTTATGCTGAGCTTTATTGCTGCCTGCCTTGTTTTCCCTCAAACTGCCTTAATATACTTTGATATTTGCCACAACAATGGACTACTGTGTGTTAGCACAGGTACCAAGGGTCCATTCAGATAACAAAAAAGCACTTTGCAGTAGCTCAGGGTGTATGAACAATGGCTCAGGAGCATTATGCCATTGCTTTCTTGTGATCGTAGGAATCAGAGATGAAGAAGATCCATAGGGATATCCTATCTTGCAATTCCAGAGGGATGGATAGATGTTCCTGGGTCACATCTTTTACCTAGTCCAGTTTTAATGTATTTCATATTTCCCTCAGGAAATTAACAGAATGATCATCATGGGAAATTTTTCTCAGTCTTAAATTTCTTTGCTTAACGTAATTCTGCATGTTTACATAATGAGCTTAGTAAGCTATAAAGAGAGAAAGAGCACTTGCTGGCCAAGCAGATTTCTGCAAAACTCTTTCAGCTCCATCAGAGAAGTTGTACCATTGTTCTTGGCCCTGGTGACATATGCAGTAATTGGGGAATATTTCACTTCCACTGACAGAATGCATACCCATACTACTTGTGTAATATGAAGGAGAAAAAGTTAACTATAGACTGACAAAGCAATTTTTTTTCCTTTGCATTAGTATGGGATCTTCTGCAATTGGTATAAGATTTATTTGTTATTAATAAACTAAGGAATTCCTATATGCATTAAACTGTCCATCTCAAAATGAGTTTGGTTGAATTTTAATATCAGTAGTACTAATGGAAGTGTACGGTGTATGTTCTGAATTCCCGCACTTTCCTTCCTTTCTGTCAGGTAATATGACACATGTATTGTCCCTCTGATTCTCCTACAGTTTTCTTCTTGCCTCTTCTTAACCTGTATATAATTTGGCCATAAATTCTTAATACAGAGTACCTGACTCAGATTTAGACACTATTTTGGTAGAAAGAACCTAGAGAAAGGTTCTTTTCTGTCTTATGCCATAATTCACTACAAATTACTACTGTTCCTACAAAAATAGGCAATATGCACCCATTAACCTTTCTTTTACCATGCAAATGTTAAAATACTTTCAAACAACTAAGATCAATTAGGTAAATATTCTCAAGAACATGACTATCATTATCTCTTTTTCTTTTTTTGTCTAGATCAATTTATCCATTACAAAATATTGTGACTATATTTCAATTAAAATTACTCAGGAATAATCAGTGTTGTGTGAAAGCTGGTCCATCTAATCTTGTGTGGTCTCATTGGCAGAAACCATAAGCTCATAGTTCAGAAAGATACATAAAGAATATAACTGATTTTCCACACCTTGTTAGCTCCCAGAAATATGTATCACAAATTTTCCTAAAGGGAGGTCATAGCGCTGGCAATGCATCTTAGCATATAATAATGCCTGCTCACTGTCCTTCAAGAAAACTGTCTATTTTGGGGTTTTATCCATTTATCAGACAAATTCTAACAAAATTTGTTAGATAGCAGGCTAATACTTTTAATATCATCCTACATTGGCCTCACCCACAAAAACAGCAACACAGGTAGGAAGCACAATTAATTCCAGGCATGAAGAAATTAAATTTTAATAAGAAAATATTTAAAAGTATCGAAGGACCTTGTACCTACATTGCAAGTGCAACATCTCTCCGTTGCTTCAATATGTGATTTTGGTTTTTGTTCCTCTGTACTACAGGACTTCGTATGTAGACATAAGGAAAATCTTCATCAAAAATAACTCCCTCTTTGTACTACATTTCTACCCTTGCTAAAATTGCATTGGCAAACATTTTAAAAAGAAGAACACTTCCTCATAACAAACAGAAACATTATTGAAGGCAAATACTGATTAGTGTAATTTCCTCCTATGACAAAGTGAGAAGCTTCACGTGCAGAGGGGAAGCAGTAAATGGGAACAGCTGGCTAGACAGCTGCTTTGAAGAAAGAGATTTAGGAGATTTAGTTGTCCACCCGTTGACTGTGGTGTTGTGCTTTTTGAGAAAACAAAAAGCACGTGGCAGATTTGAAACAAAGTACATTTTCTATGTATATTCACAAAATCTCTGCTGGAGTCCTGTTTTAGATTAGCATTTCAAGAAGGGTTACTGAGGACAGAGGAGTAGACTGAGTGTCAGAGGAAGTCTAGTAAGTATGATGCTCAGAGAGGGTTCAAAAGAGTGGGAGTTGTTAAGCATCAGAATGAGACGATTGAACAAAAATGTAATGTGCTCTGAGCACGCTGTTAGCTAAGAGGAGGACAAGCTGTGGCTCACAGTAAATATGATGAGATTTACATTCAGGAAGTTTTTAATAGGAGGTTTGTGGGCTTCTTTGTTTGTTTGTTAATAATAAATCAAATTCCAGGCAAAACTGCAAACACTGTGGCTGGAGAATTTTAAAAGCTGGTGGACAAATATCTAAGAAAATCAAAAAATTTAATATGCCTGCAGCAGAAAAAATGAGCTTGGCTTCTAAACCCTGCTCCAGCCCAGTGCTATAACTTTCTATGACTGAAGAACTAGAGGGATTTCTTTCCTCTCTCAAAACCCATATTTAAATTAACAACTTCCTTAGAGACACTTATAGAGATATATTAATACAAATGTTCAAAAATACCAAGTGCCTAATATTCCTAACCTTTTTAAGGGCTATGGGTGTATTCATGTTGGACAAGAATATAATATCTGTAACACTTGCCCTTGTGTTTATGTTAATTCTTACATGAAGCAGACTAGTGATTTAAGACTCTTTTTCTTGGTATGAACTGATACTTTTATATTTTAAACAAGTATTTCTTAATACTTTTCAGCATTAATATACAGTAACATCCTGTGGTCAGAAATTTTCTTTTACTATGCCAATGAATTTAAGAAAAATCAAGTACACTGAAATAGGCTTGAACTTGTCCTGTGGAATCTCTGGAATATCATAAAAATTTAAATCCACATTGCAATTGTGTCTCTTATAAATCAAAGAAGAATAACTTAGCAGTGTAGGTTCATTTGCCTTATTAACAAATCAGAATTAAAAAAGAAAAAAACAGAGAATTAAACCTGTTGAAAGCTTGTGTATTAAAAAGAACAGGAAGTAATAAAAATGTTAATGAAAACCAATCTCACTATTACTTTATTATTTTATTTGTTACAATAATTAGTAATTTAAAAAATACTGTGTTTTTTTTTTTTTTTTAATTTAAAAAAACCCAGCAACTCCAGCCAAACAAAACAACAGAACTCCCATACCCAGGAAGCACTCACTCAGGTTTTACAGGATCTTTGTTTTGTCCCTGATGCAGTTTTGCAAATATCTTTACTATCTTCTTCCTCAGTTCATCATATACCTGAATCTAGGAAGGGTATTGCAAAATTTCATTATTGATCATTAAAATACACTCCAATCCTTGGAAGAAAGGTGCTATAAAAGGTAAAGCATTGTTTGGGTTCCTTTTTCATAATGTTCTATGCTGTTCCTTTTTTACAAAAGAATATATCAAAGACATACATAGCAATGATGTTTTTCTATTCAGTTACAGAAGGAACTTCAACCCCATTAAAGCTGATCCTTGTTTCAGACTCTCTGCTGATCACATTTTGGCAGTACCGCTTGAAATATCTGGCAATCTGTCAGACTGTTACCATTTCAGAAGTACTAATTTTCCTTTTAGATGAGGTGCAGCATTAGACATGTATTTTCTTTGTTACAGCAGATGTAGAACCCGGCAGCCGAGTGATCAACACACGCACAGGCTTTGCCCTGCTGCAAATGTTTCAGTTATCAAACATATGGTCTGATGTTGCTTAAATGTTGTAACTGAAATCAGCTGTGCAAGAGCACTGAAGCTGGGGAGGACTCCACTTGGTTTTGTATAGCAGGATTTCACACAGCCACTTGCAAAATGCTCTCTGTTAACCTGACACAGACATTCCTATCAAACTGCAGATGCTGACAGATAGGTGTTATTTTATATAATGCTCTTAATCCCCTCAAATATTTTAAATAACAGGAAATAATGTACAATGGAAAAAAGGTAATGAAGGCTTTAATGTACCAATACAAATGTTGTAGTTTCAAAGAAATTACAATTTGAGAGTATCAAAATATTTAGAAAAATATTTAGCTTTCAGAAAACCTTCTAAGAAAATTACATGGTGTATTGCAGATGGTTTTTCTGCTATTAGAAAAAGACTTCTTGATTGTGGGAGGCCAGGGCCTGG